>JAVXUP010003930.1:0-48243 GCA_033070095.1 Escallonia herrerae | reverse complement strand
CAGTTTCGATTAGATTTAATTCGTCAGATAAGGATTAGCACGGACATAGACCCAAGTCTGACAAGTTAAAATCAATTCCTGTCCGCATTGAGTGCCCCCAGCATTGCATTTGCTTTCATTATAGCTTATCTTGAATTGTTAAGGTAACAATTCTATTGCCAGGTTGCGGATGTGAAGAGGAGTATAGAAACTGCTCAAGGAGCAGACGTTTATCCTGCTGCACAGCAGATGCTAATCCATCAGGGAAAAGTGCTTAAAGATGGCACGACGTTGGAAGAAAATAAAGTTGCTGAAAACAGTTTTGTTGTCATCATGCTATCGAAGGTAAAAATAGGTTTTGATTGTAGGAGTTTCAATTATGTATTCCCGATGAATTGGCTTTTTGTTGTAGTTCATACTCCTTTTTGCATGTATAGTTTCTAGGGTCATAAAGAATGATGACTGTCATGCTTTGGGATGACACGGAGTTGTTATTTCCTTCCATTGAAAGATACAAGCATAATGGGAAGGAAGATGTTGTGAAATGTCTTAGCCATTTTACTGCCCTATTTAAATTTTTTGGCTCAAGTGAATGGTAGACTTATTAATACCAACCGAGCCAGCATGTAGGTTTCTTCAAAAATCTATTTCAAGATTTCGATTCTAGTCGTACATTCCTGATGTTTTTTTTATTTACAGATTTTTAGTAGTTTATTGATATTGATTTTTTTACAAGCTAAGTAGCACGAACATGGAATCCCCTTGGACCAATGTCAACTGGGACACTGAACACCATTATTTTCAGAATAACAAATTTTGGATAGCGCCTGACACCACCAAACTTCTTTGTTTATATATATATATATATATATATATATATACTTATATATGTGTGTGTGCGTGTTTCGCCATAGTAGCACTTGTGTCCATTGACCATATAGAATGATACATATCTATATATTCACATTATATATGTGCACATATTTGTATGATATTCATATTATGTACGAGCATTTTTACATATAAGGGATATATCACTAAAAACCTTGAGCATAAGTGTAAATTACAGCCAAGTGTTATGTTTTGCCAAAAACCACTTGTGTCCATTGACCACATAGAATGGTGGCAGCGTTAAAATATTTTATGAAAAGTCATACTTGCCCTCCAGCCTTTTTTCTCTCCTTTCGCTCTCATAATCACCACCATCTCTCTCATGGATCTACCGCCTTCAACTTCAACCACCATTAATGACCACCAAGGTAATGCGGACACCGCGTCCCACACGACACTGACGGAGACACCGGACACCGTAATTTTTGTAAAACCAGATTTTGGACACCATAAGACACCCGCTGAATTTTTTAATATATTTTTGACAAAAATATATGTATTGAACATCGAATACATTCCACATCTAAAATAGTAAACAATAATCAAAAACGCAACTCAAATACAAGTCTTATTGAAATTTAAATCCAATATAGTTCAAAAAAAACATAGTACATACATAAGAAAGTACTTAAGTCTTATGAAGTCGTGCAGATGGGAAAACCTTGCCTAGGTGCCGACTGATGCATCTTTTGATTTTTAACTGATGCATATTCTCTTCGTAATATAAATAAGGAAATCTTTTAAGCGGGTTGCAAAATTAATTACTTTCGCTAGTGTTTTTTTTAGGGCCAGTTGGCTCAATTCACAAGCCCCTGTTTTAAGGTCCTTGTGTCTTCGCTTATTTGACGTAATTTATACCACCTAAGAATTGAGAGATAAAGAAGGTAAAAAGAAATAGACGAGAGAGAAAGACATGGTTTTGAGTTGGGATGTTGGGATCTTCAAGGTGCAGATCTAAAGCGAGAAGTTGCTTTAGTAAAAAAAGAAGGAAAAAAGAAAGAGATGAGAGAAAATGAAGAAGGCCCTATTGCTGGATGCAGCGACGATTGTGAGATCCTCTGGCGAAAGCAGCTGCAACGGGTCGTTGGCTTGATGGCTTTGTTCTCTTCTGCAGACAGCACCCGCAAGGAGAGACTCAGAAGACGGTAATGGGTCAAAAATTAGGGCTATAGTTTATTTCTAAAGAGCCCCAAATTCGTCGATTATTATAGAGTGACTCCCGAAATAAGTTTGCAAATTTCATGTCAGCCTTATACGTCCCTTACTTCTTGAATAAGTGTCCGACATGGTGTCGGATATTTATAAAAAAGATAAAATTGGACATCGCTAAGAGTTGTCTGACATGTGTACGGCGGTTTCAGTGAGGTGTCGGGATGTTGGTAGGTTTCGGATACCATACCTCGACCTATATGAGGTGTTAGTGCTCCCTAGATGACCACCAATCACTTAGGCACCATTGCAGCACTACCAACCACAACCACCTCACCCCAAAAAATTAGCTAAATCTGTATGTGCATGCACACTCACACTATATGCACACAAAGAAACTCATAGACGCGCACAATTTGATTGAACACTTCTTCGTTTTACCATTTTGGACCCACTATCATACACAATGCACTCACATACATATATGTGCACGTATAGACGCATGGACCAACACACAGATGTTATGGGTGTGTAGTGTGTGTAGGTCCTCGTGCGTGCATGTCCGTATGTGCCTGCATGTGTTTCCGCAGATCCGTATGCGTGTGGAAGATTGGAAGAAAGTGAAGGGAAGATGGCATTTTCATGACTGAATTATGGATACCTAAAATTTTATGTATTTAAAAGTTTAAGGTTGGTCTTTTCATTTTCAATATATGAAATGGCCACGTAAACCAAAATTGTTAGTTATTGTCACGGAACCCTAACATTATGGGAATTTTATACAATGTTTTCACATTTTGGATGCGAGTATCCGATTTCAAAACAGTCCTTGACTGTATATTACCCCAATATTTAACTTAAGGAGTTTATTAATATTATCCTTTATGTAAGTTTCAAACACATTCCATCCTCATAAAATCATAAAACACCAACTAATAAACCGCGAAATGAAAGTTGAAATCCAGTCACCATAGATAATAGTAGTGCAAGATCCATAAACAAGCCAAAAGGAAAACGTAAATGGCTTTCATCTCTTCCATCCACTTAATTGCAATCAACACCAATTGCCTCGTAAGGTTCATTGTTCTGAAGATCTCCGTCATCAACCTCTTCCCTGCACACTCATCAATTGAAAGAGATTCGTCTTCGACGTTAGATTGCCTTCGTGGAAGAGCTGCGTCTCTTTCAGTTTGGCAGAAGTCAATTGGAACAAAAGGTAAGAATAGAATCTACCATCATGTTTTGCCTAGTGTTTATTTTATGAAACAACCTCTCCATTACCCTCAAAGTAAGTTTAAAAATTTGTAGTTTCGCCCTAAATGTATTGGACGTATTTGCACAAGGTGTTCGACATTGTGTTCGATTGTTAAATATAAACAATATCCAACACCCAGTGAGAGGAGTCCAACACGTGTTCGGAGGTGTCCGAGGGATGTCTGAGTATCGGTAGGTGTTGGACACGATATCTCGTCCCATATGAGTGTCCGTGCTTCCTCGGTTCTCTTGGGGATACAGAAGCATAAGACAGGAATGTTAACTCTGTAATAAAGTCAAGTGATGAGATGATCCATGTCTGCAAATTTCGTGAGTTAAGTGTTACCAATAAGGACGGTAGTCCCGGTGAGAAGGCAAGCAGATCTGCATCAATTTGGATGGTCGTCCTAATGTGGCGGTGGTCAGAGGTAGGAACTGTGTTTTTGAATGAGAAAGTGGCAGAGCTCTTTGCTGACAAGAGAGCCATGCAAAGCGAAGTTTCAATGTTTGCTTGGGCGTTTTACTGGTTGGGTGACAAAGCGACAGGTCAAGAGGGAGGGGCGCTCTTTGGGGAAGTTTGAAGTTGTCACAGAGAGAAACAAGGTGTTTTGGAGGCGCGGGAGTAGCATGGAGTTGGTGGGCCCAACGCACGTGGGTGAGGATGGTAATTTCATTTCAAATCGATGGAGGAGTGTGGGAAGGCCATTCTTCCAGAATTTTAGCTATAAGGGCTGGGCTGAGTTCTGATTCTCAGTTTTGGACTCAAGGCATCCTAAGCCAAGAAAGTTCTTAAGCCTTCCACTTTTGGAGAGGGAGATTCTCCTGAGGTCCATTGATGGGAAAAGTTCCGTACTATTAATCCATATTGAGTTGGGGCAAAATTTTTTAGTGTCAGCAAATCTACTCTTCATTTATACTATAATGTTATCCCTATTGGTTTAAGACCAGTTGTTACGAACACCTCTGATTTAACAGAGAAAACACAAATCATAGATATAACCATGCATAAATATTTTATTGCATGGGCTGGGTCCATACTGTGAGATTTAAACTTTTGACACGTTACATCATCTTCTATGATCTATTTTGACCTAGCAGTTTTTACATGTGAGCTTGAAAGAACCTAGATTGAAATAAGACCTTTTACCTCTCCTCAAAACCTCTAGTTTTCTCTTTGTTCTTCTGCTCTCTGTATGTATTTTCTCTCCTCTGTTGCTTTTCTTTTCTGCTTTGGAGACCCATTGGTATACACTAGTTTACAGAGGATAGAGCTGAAGACTCCTTCTTGGAATGGAAGTTTTTCATAGGTTACCCCATGAGAGAGAATATATGGGCTCTTGACTTTCCATCTTATCTTAAAGCCAAAAAAAACCAACGTGACCAAGCATTTTGAAGGCTTATCCCATGCACATCGGTGCATGGTTTTATTTTATTTAGAAACATCGTGATTTAATTGGCTCTTGGTGCATGGGCTTGCTAGAAATCTAGTCAGATCCTAATACAGAGAAGAGAGGGTCTATCTGATATAAATTCCATCCTGAATCACCAACATTTGGACTTAATATCATACTTGGGCCTGTTACGTATGATGCCTATCTTTAGATGGACCACACAGCAACCTGATTTGGGCCGGTGTGAGCTTCCCTGAACAGATGACCCATGCACCTTAGGCCCATATTTCCGGCCCTGTGGTACTGGGCTTGAGTTTTAAATCAATCCTCTCGCATGTGGCAAGACGTGATGGGTCACATCACATGCAATCAAAGAGAGAAACTATTGCTTGTGATCTGATAAAGCTCAAGAGACATGGATTGGGTTGTTGCAGTGTTGTGCAAGCCATGAAGCCAGCCTCAATTCAGAGAATAGAAAATCAATACAGAGAGAGAAGAATACCACAGCAGAACAATAGAGAGAAAAGTAGAGTTTTTAAGGAGAGGAAACATGTGTTCTTTTGTATTGGGTTCTTTCAAGTCCACGGATGGAAACTGCTAGGTGACAGGAAACACCATCTCCCTCCATCTCTGAATAGTTCGAATCTTTTGCTGTAAAAAGTTTATGTTTATGTACTAAATTCCGCTATATGGACCATGTCTTAGAATGATATATTTCCAGCATGCTTATATCTGCATTTTTTTCATAATTTCAGTGTTTTATGTGTGGTCCGTTATGATTAGAGGTGTTCCTGCCTTTGGATGTAATTAACAATTGGTCTTGAACCAATTGGTCCATAATAGATAGTAATAAACTACTTCGAGATTTAGTGCACCTATCTTGTGCCCAAATTTGAATATAGATAAGTATAAATAGCATGAGTATTTGTTATCAACCATTATGGAGATTGGGCCTGAATTGTCCTCGGGTAACGATCGGAGGGCCAATCATTTGTGATCTTCGAGGCTAGGCTCCAAGCTGTTGGCGTTGCAAGCTGCCAATGTTCCGGGTTTGGCCGCTGATTTTAGTGAGGGAGTGAATCTTTTTCTTTCCCTTTGGGATGTTGGGCAGGGATGAGGGATGGGCACGGTTGAGTTGGTCCCAAGGTATCTGTTAATAAAGGAGTTTGTGAAGCTAATTTGGGTCTTCTGCAGATGTCTCCAGTTTTTAATGTTGTCGCCATCAATCGTGAGTTTGAGATTTTGGGTAAGTCCTCTTTTACTAAGGATAAGGTGGGGGTTTCTCCTTCATCAGCTGTTTTTTTGTTACTGGATTTGTCAAGGGATACAGGTGGAGCTTTTTCAGCGCTGAGAAGAAACTGGTTGTGGTGCCGAAATTTATTGCTCAAACTGGTGCTGCAGACTATCATAGTCTGTTCGATCTTGGCGAGATGAGCCACAGCTGGGCGGATTGGTTTAGCAATAAGGAAGGTTTGGACGATAATGAGCATTCTTTGTTGCTCAACAGGATGGTTTGGTCTCTCAAGAAGTTGGACATTCGGAAAGGCTTTTTTCGAGTGGATGAAGGAAAATATCATGAGTTTCTTAAAGTACTTGGCCCGTGTTTTGGGGCTGAGGAAAAGGTCTGAAAGCTTTTTGGCAAAATTAAGAACTCGACTGGCTGGATTGCTTGGTTGACTATGAAGATAGTAAGATGATAAAATGAGAGGAGGGCCTTCCTGTTGTTGTGTTCTTGTTCTTGGGGATTAGCTATGTTTTTTTCTTTTGTTCCTTGGTGTACTTTGTGTATGGGTTGGTTGACATCAGCTTATTTATTTACAAAAAAACAAAAGGAGGAAATTTTGGCAACAGTGTCTTTGAAGTATGGTGTCAAGGCCAACGCTCTTTTGTTTATTTGGGGAGCTAACTTCTTGCATGACATTATATTCGTAATGTGCCTTATGCTTCCCAGTATATTTGGCACTTTCACGCATCTGCCTGTTACTAGTTGCTCTACATGTCACACAGATGAACATACTATTGTGTGTGGTGATTAATTTTATCCACTTGCTTCATATTGTATTTTGCATCTCACTATATGTATTCGCTGATAAATGGCTAGAGTAAAAGCTCACCTGGGGAGGGTTCAGCCGCATCAACTGCACCTACTTCTAAGGTAAGACAAGATTTGTGTTAATTTTGTTTCCTTGCATTGTTGGTGTTGTTATATATATTCTTGCTGCTGATTCTAAAGAAGTGTTGCTACTTGTTTCTGGATATGCTTGGTCTTAACATTAAGCAGTTTCCAGATAATCATGATAAATGGTAAGTAGTGAGAAGTAAAAGGTGATGATTCTTATGTTTTGACTTTATTGCTGCTATCTATTCAGAAACTTCTACTTTCTGGATATTGAGTTATTTATATGAGCATAGAAGTTCTACAAGAGAAGGGGAGACGTCCAATTAAGCCTTTTCTGTTTTAACCAGATTGCAACTTTATAGTTCCAAGGGAGTACAGCATCACACTTTTTTGTGACGTGGATTTTGAATCCTTATGGGATACTTCATTTTCTTAAAAAAATAGGACGCGGGTGCGGTAGTGATATGGCAAATATTTAGTTACATGAATTATTTGGCTGTAGAAAAAATAATAATTTTTTGAACAAACATTAAGAAAGTGTCAATTTGGTGGCTGTTAGGAATATTGAAAGTGTATATAGCTGAATATGAGAACAGTTTGTACAAGTTCTATTTCTGAAAGTATTGGGGCTAGTTTAAATAATACGGGGTGGTTAAAGAGCTGGTACCCAAACAAAATTAATAGAAAGTTCGATACAGCTGTCACCCTTCGAAACAGTTGTCACTCAAACAAAAGAGAACTCATGGATCAAAACCTCACATCGACAACACTCCAACGAGAAGCGGACTGGCACGGAATTGCTGCTGGACACTGTTGCCTCCGTCTCTGGTGGCTGTTGTTCCTTCTCTTTCCCTTTCTAGTCCTCCTCCTCGTCTCCTTGTGCTACCTCTCTTCTCTCTGCTAGGCACCAGGTGCTCTCTGCCAGGAACCGTAGGTGCTCTTTGCCAGGAACTCTAGGTGCGTGTCCCTGCCGTATCCCTGTGTCCAAGTGCACTCACGATTCAGAAAGTCAATCCGCACCTAAGCTGCACCTGTGTTGTTGTTTCTTATATTATTTTCATCACAAGACTTTGGCCCTTAAGTTGTCACTTCTGCTCTTCTATTTGGGGTAGTTTTAATCATATATGTTGGAGCGAACGGACGAAATTTTCTTTCTTTTTACTGGCTGCTATGTGAAACAAATTCACACCACCCTTAGTACCAAAGCAGATTACATGGCCAAATCTAGATGGCTCTTTTCCTTGTCTGAGATATGTCATGTAGCAAATTGCCCATTGCCTGAAAATGAAAAGAAAACCATTTGGACTAAGAGATGGGAGAAGTTACCATATAAAAAGCTTCAGAAACATAAGCCACCTTGACTTTTCTTGTGTCACAACTAAAGGTGCTATTAATCTCTTAGTTGCAGGGAACTCCTCACATGGTGACGCTTCTCTCTCGGAAACTCGCTTTTGTGATCCCAAGTTAGGAGCTCCATGGGATCTCGTCCCAAGCTCATATGGGAACTTGATTCCGTCAGCTGGACAGAGATGCATGGAACAAGTAAGAGAGTACCTGAAAATCAAGCCCTTTTCAAATCAATTCCTTGTTTCTCTCTTCCTTCAACTTCATAAAGCCTCCTTGTTTGTTGTTGCTGATTACCCTCCTAGAGAGAGCAGAGCTTGTCAATCACTGCTCTCTCTCTCTCTCTCATGTAAACTATATTCAGCAAATGGTAATACTCTTTTACGCATTTATTTATTCAAGCCGCTCCCAACCTCAGATTCTTTCAGATGCTTAAGCTTCCCCGCCCCCGCTTCCGCTCCCGCTTTGTGCAACTAAGATTAATCTTCATTTGTCAAGTTTCTATTGCAAATTCATCTTAAAAGTTGAGCTCGAGCTACTGGTCTAGCTGCGGAGCTCAAACTTTGAATATCGGAGCTTGCAAACAGCCCATGTCCAACGTGGCTCAGTTCCCTCTTCTTGGGACTTGAAACTCATCTCTATGAAGCTGGATAACTTCTTAACGGTGGTTTTAAGCGTTTTTCAGTGCACGTCAAATGGCAGTAGCAGTCCTCTCACATTCTTAGACATGGCGAGTATGTGCATGTGTAATCTGAAATAGAATTATTTTGTGTGAGAAACACTTCTTAACAGAGTATGATGATGCACTGGTCCTCCTTGGCATGTTTGCCTTTTGGTGAGATTGCCTTGTGAGATGTATCTAATAGTGGTTTTTTCGACGCAGGCGCCACAGACTAGTGCACCGCCTCCAGCTTCAACCCCGGCTCCTCAAGCTCCTGTAGTAGCCTTGCCACCGTGAGTCTGAGTTCCCCTATCCTTGATCACATTTTATATGCATGGGAATATTGTAATTTTGGTCAATGATTGATCTCTCTGCTTTGAAGGCCTCCTGCACCTTCACCTGCTCCAGCTGCGGCTCCTATCTCGTCAGTTACTGCTGCGTGAGTATTATAATTTTGTTTAATGTCGGACAGGCATCCATTTGAGTCTCATCTCATGATACTCCATTGGTTTCTTTACTAACATATTCACCAAGTTTATACGACCAGGTCAGAGCCTGATGTCTATGGCAATGCAGCTTCAAATTTGGTTGCTGGAAACAACCTCGAGGGAGCAATACAGCAGATACTTGATATGGGGGGAGGAACTTGGGACAGGGATACAGTTCTTCGTGCTCTTCGTGCTGCTTTCAACAACCCAGAGAGAGCTGTTGAATATTTGTATTCTGTAAGTGTTTCCAGTTCATATGTTTGTGTACTGAGTAGATGCATTCTCTCTAGTCGACTTGCCATCAGTTGAAGAAACGTACTGTGTCATAAACTTGCATGGTATGTGGGAAAGAACTTATCTCTTTCTTTTGTCTAGAAATTAACTAAAATGGGAATTCTCTTTACTTATTAACTTCGGAGGAATGAGCCAAGAAGGCGTTCTTCGTAAATCTGATGCTGTATTTCCTTTTACACGTCTTTGCAAAACCAAACTTCTTTTGGAAAAGGACTGGCTGTGAATTTGAAATCTGTGTTTGTCATTTTCTTGCTCTCATGTCAGCAAATACAGTGGCGGACCATAGGCAGGGCTGAGGGAGGACCAAGGTCACCCCCCAATTTTGCAGAATTGTTTTTAGTTTTCTAAATAGTGGGTAACTATGAAGCACGGGTGCGCCAATCAGAGTGAAGAATCGGCATTGGGTGCGGCATGGGTGCGTGTTGGGTGTGTATCTGCTATTATTTATTTATTTTCCTGAATACTGGGTGTGGATCCGGTGGATATGGGATCTCAGATCTGGGTTGGGGGGAGGGAGGGAGGGAGGGAGGGAGGGAGAGAGAGAGAGAGAGAGAGAGAGAGAGAGAGACCACCCCGGTGACCACCAGAGACTTCAATAACGACCAGCGTATCGGAAGACGACGACCTCGACGACGGCGATAACCCAAGAGAGATCGCGTATTAGGGTTTTTCGACAGAGAGGTGACCGGTGAGAAAGAGAGGAAGAGAAGAAGAACAAGAAAAAGAAGAAAAAGGGGGAAGAAGAAGTCACCGCGACCTTACCTGGGCTGTGATTCCGGCAGTGAGAACTCTTGATGTTATCGATCCTTTTGACAACTGGATTAAATTTGCTGTATACTTTAAAATAACCACGTATTAACTGATTATCAAGATTAGCCTCAGTACTTTAAAAAATACACGTACTTTATTTTATTCAGCTATTCAATTTGAATATTTATGAAAGACCCATCAAACTTAAGTTACTTAACAAACTTGGTAAAAATATTTTTTTTGCACATATGTATATATAGTATGTAGCACAGATGCGGCAGTTTGCCTGAAGCACCGGCGTCGGGTGCAGCATGGGTGCGTGTCCAATATTCAGAATTTATTTTTTTAATTTTTAAAATTTCGGTTGCCGCTCGGGTACGGTTCAGATACGTATTGGGTGCGTATCAAATACTGATGGAGTGAATAAATTTTTAAAGAACTTTAATGGATAAAAACATAAAAAAAAATGACTTGGGGGGGGGGGGGGGTCAAATCATAAATAAGGAAACATTTACTTAAAATCCCTATCTTGACATTGAAGACGACAGACTCAGAGAGATAGAGAGAAGCAGCGGTGCCGTCATGTAGTACCCATGATTGACCACACGCGACCTGTGGCGATGATCGGAGACCACTGGCAGCCACCGACAGAGGTAGCGTCGTCGATGGCCGTCAAACTTCTCCTATCTTTTGGAGATAACCCAAAAAAATAAAAAATAGCAAAAGAAGTAGAAGAAGGAGAACTCCGGTGACAGTGAACAGGCGGCAACACGCAACAAATTTGCCGTTCGTGTCTCTGCTTCTCTGACTCTCCGTCTTCCTTCACCAGACTTCATTTTCTTTTCATTTTTTGGGCTAATCTTCGGATTTGCATTTGGGGACTTTTTTGTTGTTCACTTTCTTTGTGTCTTCATGGAGCAACTCCATGTGTTGTGGGGTTTTGCCACTTGTGGCCTTTGGTAGTCCACGTGTTCTTGTATACTCTGGATTAGGGGTGACAAAATAAATAATATATTTATACAAGAGTTCATTAAACATTTATATTTAAAAACAAGTATTAATTATAAAAAATTATAAAAATTAGTAGTATTCTAGCCGCACCCATATCCTACTCTTTTTAAAAATTCCGTGTCAACGTATCCGCACTTGTATCACATCCGCACCCGTATTCGTGCTTCATCGTGTATATATAATATATGCCGTATTCCCGCCGCACCCGTATACTATTATTTTTAAAATTGACGTATCCGTATCGTATCCGCACCCATGTCCATGCTTTCTTGGTGGGTAATCATATTTAAAATATTTATGAAAATGCCACTATTATAATATTAGCACATTAATATTTCCTTTTTGTTTTGTTTTCTACTTTTTGTGCCACCAGCGGTTACAATCTTTGTCTTTCGCCTTCCCTTGCTCCATTTTTATTCTTCCAAATCCCTAGATTACGAAGAACCAAGAATATTTGTTTGTAGATGGAAAAGTCAAAGTCACACAATTGATTCTTCCTTCAAATTTAATGTTGAGGAGCAGTTGTTTTTCTTGTGGTTCCCTGTTTTGTGAAGCCGTGATGAACTACTTCTTAATTTAATGTTTTTTAGTTTTTCATGTTTTATCTGAACTTGAACTTTCTGAATTTTTTTATGTTAGCCGTCAATTCTTTATGACTATTTTGTCCCCCTTGATTAGACTTCCTAGTTCGACCCTTGAGCAGTTATATAATTTTGCAACATGTTCAAGGGAGTGAAAGGTGAATTGGCACTCTATGGTTGGTTGTAACCATGCTTCATCATAGGAGTTGGAGTTTGTACAGATAAATCAACTTTTCACATAAGTGAATTTATAGCATGAGATCTGTAGAAATGAACTGACATATGTACGAGGGACGGATGTTGGATCGGTTTTGTTGAATCTCTGGAAGTTGTGCACTATATGATCCTACCTTTGTGGTAGAAAAATATGTTTACTCTTTACTGTCATGTGCCAAAATTGGTCAAGTGGTAAGCCTTGACGCAACTTTACGGTTGCCTTGAGGTGTACACTATGAATCCAAAGCCTTCAAGGTGTAGACTAGGAATCCTTTGGCATTCTAAAGTGTTGACACAACTTTAAAAGGTTGCCTTAAGGTGTAGACTGCGAATCATGGCAATATAAAGTGTTGGACATGTATCTGTTCTAGCCGTGTGTTCTACTGAAAGTGAGAGAATTGAACACCCTCTCCACAAGGGGACAGGACTACGTGCATCTGACCCTCCCTAGACCCTACAATGGGGAGAGCCTCGTCAGTTTGTGTATTCTCTCCATATTCCATGTCTCGCTCTGACTTTTGAACTTTTTCCATTAGCATTGTGGATTGTAAATATGTTTTCTTAATGTAAAATGAGGATGTAATGTACTTTATTGCATTGTTTTCCATTATTTCTTTATGTCAGGGTATCCCCGAGCAAGCAGAAGCTCCACCAGTGGCCCGACCACCGCCAAGTGGGCCGGCTGAAAACCCTCCTGCTCAACAAGCACAACCAGCAGCTGTCCCTTCCACTGGGCCAAATGCAAATCCATTGGATCTTTTTCCTCAGGTGCCTAGTTTTGGGTTACTTTTAAGCAAAATCCTATTGCCCAAGCAGTTTAGGCTTTGCCAAACCAATTCCTTCTCTGCATGAATGTACATTATGCTTCAGCAGGAATTGGGTGTTTTGACAAAACCTTTTTTTTTTTTTGATTTGGCAATAGCATTGCCAACCTTTAGCTAGTTTTGTTTGGTTTCCTTTGGATGATGGGCTTCTATTTTTTGGTCCAGGGCCTTCCCGATATGGGCTCAAATGCTACTGGTGCCGGCAACTTGGATTTTTTACGAAACAGTCAACAAGTATCTCTCTCACTTCCCTCCCCCACCCTCCCTCCCCCCCTCCCTCCCTCTTATTTGTGTGAAATGTGTTGTTTTCCTGTTTCAGTTCCAAGCATTGCGGGCTATGGTTCAGGCCAACCCACAAATTTTGCAGGTTTTTTTTCCCCCAAATTTCCCACCATCACTCTTTTGCTCGTTAGACAGCATCTCTAGCTTTATATATAGAATGCTTGAGACATTATTTTCCTTTTGCGACAGCCCATGCTTCAGGAGCTAGGGAAGCAAAATCCTCATTTGATGAGGCTTATTCAAGAGCATCAGGCTGATTTCCTTCGCCTGATTAATGAACCTGTTGAAGGCGGAGAGTATGTTGTGTTTGCTACTTTGTAGTAACTATGATTTTCTTACAATGCTAATATGTTCATAATCCTGATATCAGGAACATTCTAGGCCAGCTTGCTGCTGCAATGCCGCAGTCTGTAACCGTTACACCTGAGGAGCGTGAAGCCATAGAACGTGTAAGTCATGCTTTGCTAACCTTGCTCTAACATATTGAGGACAAGTTTCACTCTGTGTGGTTCATGTGCTCCAGTTTTGTTTCCTTTCAGTTAATTTAGATGTTTTAGACACGTGTAGATAGATATTGCTCTGCAATATGCCTCTTCAATAATTCGTTTCCAATGTGGAACTTATAGCAATTTTTTCATCTTCTGAGTGGTGGTGTTTTCTTTTCTTTTCTTCTCCAGCTCGAAGCAATGGGATTTGATCGAGCCATTGTGTTGGAGGTGTTCTTTGCCTGCAACAAGAATGAGGAGCTGGCTGCTAACTACCTCTTGGATCACATGCACGAGTTTGAAGATTGATTTTAGAAGTAGAGGTGGATGAAATCCCTCTTTTTTTTCCTTTCGACCTTTCTCCCCTCTTTTTCTATGCCGGTCTTTGTTGCCCTTTTCTTCTGAGCTCATATACGTCAATCTTGAATCCTTTGTTTCGGGGTTTTATAACATTAGAGATGCTCGAGAGGACATGAATGCCAAGAAAATGTAACCATGCTTTATGTTTCCACCCATATCTTCTGGCATTCTCTCTTTATTTAGTTAGGAAAAGCTGTCCCATAAGCGTGTCCGGTTTCTTTATATTTTGTATTTATGCACTGTTTACATCCGAACTTTGTGTCACCATACCCTTTAAATGTTAGTCATTGGGGGTTTCCATTTCGTATAAACGGTTTTAAAAGAAGCTTCATTTCGTGATACCTGAAATGAAAGCTAGTTTTATTTTTCAACTTTGAAATCGAGCTTGTAGGAGGGTCACTGAACAATCTGTCGGAAATTCTCTCTCTAGTTTTACGTGGTGCAATATTGATACGGTTTTGCAATACCGTTGAAGACCCCAACTTGAAAGCCCAAAATGAACTTCCTTCTTGTCTGGATCTCTGTACAGTCTTCTGATGTGCTTTATCCCTGCACTCTCCGTATTAGGATATTAACTTGAAGGAGAACCCGTCGTGTCACCATAATTGGCCAACTGAGACTCAATTTTGCTCTACGTTTTTGCACTCCCGTTGCAAGTTGGCGCAAACTTTGTTTCTCTTGCTTCAGGTTTGTGAACCAGTGACCAAGAGATACGCAACATTGATCATCACGTAGGCACCCTTTCATCGTTTAACTGCGTCTGGTGCTTTCACTTAAAGCGCGGAAGAGTGCACCGTCCAGTCCTTTTCGTTCACGTTCTTTAAGTTCTTGGTGTGTCTGCCAAGTCTTTACTATTGTTGATTGTACGACCCAGTAAGTTTTCTTTCAAAAGTCTGATCATTATGAGCATGAGCCTCACTTGAATTTATTACACTCAGACACTCTATGTATGTAACAATATTTGTTAATCGTAATTCCTGAATTTGTCGTTATGAAATTGATGAAGAGCGCAAATTCGAGAAGCATACTATGAAATTCGGAGATGTCGTGATTTTATCACAATATTTTCAAATTTATCGGAGTGAATGTCTAAAGCTTAGTGAAAGTACTCGAAGCCGTGTGAGATGGATGGACGACACAACTCAGGACCATCATGCTGCAATTGGTATCTTCAAGTTGTTAATGGATGACTAACTTGGTGTGTGATTGAAACTCATTTTGTTTTTAGTTTTTCCTTTTCAGTTTGAAATTTTTTGAAAATCTCAACTTTTTGGCCTGTATAAAAAATTAGGCTCATTTTAAAAAAGAAAAAATTTGACTGTTACCCCGGTTAGAGAAATCTTTTTCATATTATCTATATAGCAACAATTAATTGTCTCTAAATATTTCTAATGGCTTTTATTTAATGACATTAAAAAGTACTGTAATGATCGTCACTGAAAGTGTTAGAAGAAAAGTCACTCGAAACATTTAGCGACTATCAATTGTCACCATCAACGGGATTAAAGGAAGATTTTATAACTCGGGAAAGAGTCAAAGTTTGTTCTTTCAAAAACCAGGTTTTGGGAACACGTTTTTTCCGTCCATGCTTTAATGAGGTCGGAGTATTGATCCTCTTGGCAACAAAAATACAGGGTTTGGGGAAGAGTTTGGGACATTAAGGAAGAGTTACACAAAACTACAGTAATTTGTCTACACGAAACTAATCCGATTATAAATCTACTTGAATCTTTACAAAATACAAGTTATTATACTTGTATCTTTAGCAAGCGCGCACAAATTTATTGCTATTTTTTCTCTTACTAATAGGAAGAGACATATTTGATTATTGGTCAAAGCTGAATCAAAACTGTTGTCGCTAAAATTGCCATAGTAAATTGATGACTTTCGTAATGCCAAGCAAGTGGGTTCCCAGTCTACGTGGAGGTGTCACAAGGAATGTAGTCCGAGTCAAATGCCAAGTATGTTGATATGAGACACAACAAGGATGGAGCAGGGGCAGAAATCAAAGGCTTCCCAGACAGAGCCTGAGGGTGGCAGTGCTGCAAAGCGTTTGGTGAATACACGACGACAATCACAGTCCAATGCTTAGGTCCAGAGTTAAGGTTCTGTATGTTTCTCTCTCTAGAATTCTAAAGTGAGAAAGTGAGTTCTGAAAATGTTCAAGAGTCCAATCCCCCAAATGAATTCTCAAGACCCCTATTTATAGAGGTTGAGATGTTAATGTCATCACACGACACATGGCGTTCCCTAGAGTGACATGTCACCGAGGGTCCACAGGTGCTAGTGCTCCATGGACTGTTGGATCGCATATTCACTCGGCCTGCCCCTCACAGGTCGCTTTATCTGTCTGGAGAGACTGGCTCCCACAGCACTGGTGTGGCGAGAGAACCTCCTTGCAGAGCCACTAGTCCAAGCCCTTACAAAGTCCCACAGGCCTGGCAGCAATAGTGAAGACCCAACGCTCAACTGCTAGGGGGACTAGGCGCAATGCCTTTTAGAGACCTGCTCCCGCTTCATAATGACCCGGGGGTCATAGTCCCTAGGGGTGCCGACGAAAGCCCCCAGTGCCGAAGCACGTAGGTCAATCACGCAGACACCCTAGCGGAGATAGTGTTCCGAAGGAGTCGCATATCCCGTGGGCCGAGATATCATCTAGGAGGAGCCGTTTACCTACGAAAGGGGAGTCTCCCAGAGGAGTAGTCTATCCCGCAGGTGAGTCCTTGTGCCGGAGCACTTGGAGTGCATTAAGGTAGCATTCCGAAGGAGCCATTTACCCGACGGGCCGAGGTAGCATCCAGGAGGAGCTGTCTACCTGGCAGAAGGGGAGTTGTAGCTCCCTAGTGGAGATAATGTCTCGGAAGAGTTGCCTATCCCAGCGGGTGAGTCCTTGTGCCAGATAACTTGGAGCAGATCAAGATAGCATCCTGAAGGAGCTGTTTGCCCGACTGGCCGAGGTAACATCCCAGAGGAGCCGTCTACCTGGCGAAAGAGGAGTCTTCATGTCGGAGCACTTAGAGCTCCCTGGCGGAAGGGGAGTCTTCATGTCGAAGCACTTAGAGTCCCTGACGGAGATAGTGTCCCACAGGATTCACCTACCCCCCGGGATGCTATACATTTCGGAGAGTGGGTCAAAGGATGTTCCACAACCAAGGCAAGGTGCGCATGATGTGGTGAAAGGATGAACCAACGCAAGGTGGGTGGTAGTGTGACAGAGAGTCGGGGAGCGTGACTGTATAAGCAGCACGACGCGTGGGCGCGGCAGAGTGTGTATCGTGCCAAGGGCACGGTAATGTGATAGAGAACCAGGGGGCACGACACATGGGCACAACGGAGTGTGTAAGGTGCCAGGGGCACTGTAGTATGACAGGGAGTTAAGGGGCACGAATGTATCAGTGGCGCGAATGTATCAGTGGGTGTGGCGGAGTGTGTAAGGTGCATGGGCACTGTAGGGTGATAGGGAGCCAGGGGGCGCGACTGTATCAGTGGCGCGGCGCATGGGTGCAACAAAATATTGGAGTGGCGCGCCGGCGACAGGGTTGCGGAGATGGTGCCCGGGCGACGGACATCGCGAAGTCAGCATGTGGGCGCGAACAACGGGCGTTACGGAGACCGCACGTGGCGCGGGCGACGGGGTCGCGGAGACGATGGGCAGGTGCAGACGACCAACGCACGAACGCGGATGACGGGTGTCACAGACCATGCATGGTCCTTGAAGAGAAGTGAAGGTGCTAAGGGAAGGCCAAGGCCCACCCTTGGGGGAAGGCCAAGACCAACCCATGGGGGGAACCCGAGGCTGAGGCCCACCCCAAGGGGTAGGCCAAGGCCAACCTCCTTGGGCAAGCGCCAAGGCGCGCCGACGGGCGACGGATAACGTGCAACGGTCGAAGAGTGATGAGGCGTTGCAGTAAGTCACATATAAATAAATTTTTTGGTGACGAAGTAGAGTAAAAAAAAGTAAAAAATGCACGTGACTTTCGATTTGAAACTCTATAGTAAATTGATGGCTTTTGATTTGAAACTCTATTTGTGAACTTACAAAATTTTTTTTGGTTAATGAATTTACCGGTTGCTATCTTGTTATTTAGAAGTGTAATGCATTTGAAGATTATTGCAGTTATTGAATCAAACTGTGATTGAGCTGCCTACGGAATGCTACAGGTTCTTGGCAGGTGCGTTGCTGGGATGTGTGGTAGCATACCCTGGGAAAAAGCTCTGGTTAGGGGATGGTATAGCCAGCCTATGCTCTGATAGGGTGGCAGCAACACTAGAAGTTGTTCTATCATGATGAGCTAAAAGAGAGAGCAAGAAACTGATATGGAGGCTTCACATGCTGAAAGCTTGTTACCTTACTGGAGGTCAAAGACTACGTTACGAGATTTGTATACGAATATATATAAGTTGTAGGGGCTAAAGATGCAAGTTAAGTATGTAAATATAGGACTTGGGCCTTGGACTATGAATATAAGAAAGTAGGGAGATTCGCAAAATGCAACTTGTTGACTTTTTATGCACTTGTGGTTATATTTGTTTTAATTCATAACAACGTATTAAAAATTTTCCAAAGTACTTGTATTAAACGTAATTTCGGATTTACGGTTTCTTCTAAACCGAAACTCTGCAAAACACTGTAGTTTTTAAGAAGGGTTAAAAAAATTTAAAACTCTTTTCACTTTTCAAGACAAAAAACTAAAAATTACAAACTTTATCAAACGTTGCCTTAATAATTGATAGACCTATATACAATTATTTATACCTAGTTTAAGAATTTGATCTAATTACTCTCGCAATGAAAGCAAGTAAATGCTTACCATGAATTCGTTTTTGACACCTCAAAAGAGTCGGGTTTTACTTGAGTCGATGTAAGTTTAAGGTTTAACTAAAATCATTATAACCTACACGAGTAATTATCGAATTACTTATTATTTATACTATGCTTTGTTATCCCACCGAATTTCTTTTGATTCATAAGCAAATTTTTTCTAAAAGTCTCAAATTCTGAATTATTGTCAATGCCGAATAATGCTCATTGTAATATGGTATGGTATAAGAACTCTTGTGGGCTAATTTGGTAAACTAAAAAGGCTACTTGTGAGACCTTTAATGCATTATTTTTTATCATTTTAATTTGAAATACACAGCTAACGCGCACTCTAATCCGTATCCTTTTCTAGAAGATATCAGCATTTGAGTACCTTGAGAGTTCAACTTTGCTGGCACAACTTCTTTTGAAAGTAGCGCAAGATCTGGTTGAAATCAAAAGCAAACTTGTGACGTCTCTAGAATCCTATATCTGAGTATGCAGGAAATCCAACAGGTAGAGACAACTAGGAATGACAACAAGACCCGGGAATGACAACAAGACCCGTACCCGGTGGATATCCGCCTCGCCCCGCTCTTATAAGGGCAGATTTTTTGATTAAAACCGGGTCACGAGACGAATTTGGTATTTACTTTCATAGTCCGCAACCGGTACGGGCGCGGGTATGGTTTTAAGTATATTCGCCCCGCTACCCGACCGCTCTGACTCCTCTTTATATCACAATTAAGATTTAATCTCAATTGTTTATCTCCTTATACATAAACTCTAGAAAACCCTAAATCCTTTCACCTTTCTCCCTGTTCTCTTCTTCTCCTAAAGCCACCGCAACCCTATATGCATGTAATTCAGTCGTCCGCCAGTCGCCTTTTGCTGTTACTAGTCGCCACTTTTCTCCGCCTTCCATGGTCACCTGTCACCACAAGAAAATAGGCTTTTAATGACAGAAATTTCCGTCACTAAAAAAGAAATTTCCGTCACAAAAAGTTTTAGTGACGGAAAATTCTGTCACACGTTTCCGTAAAGTGTCATCACTAAAAAGTTAGTGATGGAATTTAGTGATTCTGTCACCCAACCCAACCCACGACGGAATGGAGAGTTTTAGTGACGGAAATTTCCGTCACTAAAGGTATTTTATATTTGAAAATCATAATTTGTTTTGTTTTCTAATTTTTGTATATAATAATTAGTGACAGATAATTCCGTCACATAAAAGGTAGATATTCTATCACTAATTCCTTTTTTCAACGGATTTGGCCGTCACTATTGGTTTGTAAAATTTCTCAAGATTTTATGCATGTAGTGACAAATCATAATCGCCGCTAAAATTAAAAAATAAACGACTAATAAATTCGCATGTTCTTTTCAAATCCCATTTTTTCTCGAACCTGTTCCGAACAAATCCATCAACACATCAAGCTCTACAAAATCTATTAACTCATTAAGCTCCACCAAATCCATTAACACATCAAACTCCACAAATCCATAAACACATCAAATACCAAATGAAACACAATTCATAAACTTTCATAAACATAATGATCATCCTTGAACATGAAAGTAAGTAAGTCGATGTTTGAAAATATCAAAGAGGGCATTAGTTGGTGACTCAATTTCCGTCCTCCTCAAAGTCATACTCCTCGTTGGCATCTACACAATCATTGACATCATCATCCCCAGTACTTCTAGATGGCTGCACAATTACATAAAATGTATATTTAACTGGCAGTTGCTAAAAATCCATATCATAAATATAACATGGTGAAGAATCATAGGTCCTATATATATGCCCAGACATAAATGAATTAGACTACATTTAATTCATTCTTTAAGCGAGCTCATTATAGCCATTACCACCATGATAGAACCCACCCAAAATCCCCTTCACGCACACGTATACACATACATGAATACGTACCTCTGACGTGCTTCTGCTTCTTTATGCTTTCGTATAAACTCTTCAAACAAACTATGAAGTTGTGGCTTCCAATGCTCGGGATATCCTCAGTCACACCTTGTGTGGTAGTGTTACATCTTGATGAACCTCCTCCGCTGCTCAACCTCGATCATGGTGGTGGTCCGCGAGTTCCAAGGCCAATTGCACGTCCCTTCTTTTCCAGAACCTCCAGTACGGCGAGTCATAGCTCCTTAACATCATCCTTAGAGTTCATTGCCTGGGCACTTTCCACTTTAGACTTAAAGGCATCCTTGCGGACAATGCAATAGATGTGTTGAGACAATTATATCCTTCTCTATCTTGCTTACCACCTTTCCGAGAAAAGTGCTTTCACGTGTTAATCTCTTGCAGGCACCCTTTCAAAGAAATCTTGAGATTTGCAATCAGCTATAAGAATAGATAGACAACCCTATAACCATACCATAGAATATATCCAAAAACCAAAGAATATATACACAAAGATTCAGGATATTAAGAGTTTCTGCAGCTCCATGAGGATATTAAGAAGCGAAGTTAACTTGTTTGAAAGTTTGAAGTGTTTTTCTTTTTAGTTTCATCTTCTGGACTCAAACAAGCTGATGCTGTAGTGTTTTTGTGATCGTTTCGTCAGAAGTCTTGCGCTCTTCTCTTTGGGGGGAGAGACAGAGAGAGAGGACACTAGAAATTTTGGTAGCACTCTATGTATGTTGTGTATGACTTTTTCTCTTGTTGTGCAGTTATGTTCGAATCAAGCAATATTTGTATGCTTAAACACAGGTACACGAGTACATATTTGCAAGCCATGAACCTCGTCACTGGCGCTGCAACAGCAACACGGGACAGTGTCCTGTAATACTTTTCCCCCCATGCACAACCAAGTTTCTTGATACTTGTTGAGTAGACTATGGGTAATGAAATTATGGCACTGGCAAACTAATGAAAGCAATTCTAAGCAAAGCACCAATCTGTTCTCTCAGAATTTCAAAAGACTTCACATAAAGCAACCAATGATTTCAGTTTGGGTTGTTGGGTGTTATCTTGCAAGCACATCCAATCAAAGTATTGAAGATAACTCTACTGTCACATTGGATCCATCTCTTAGTACAAATGCAATTATGTAGCAACAATTGCATTTGCAATTTGCAACAACAGAAAAGAGAAAAAGACATGTTCCCCAAACAAATTTGTATTTAACCGTTCAGAGTAGGTATGAAGTACTTGGGGTTAAGAAAAGCACATTCATTCAAGTGTTTAAGGTTCATATCTTTAATTAGCTACTTGTTCTAATTAAGAAGCTACCTTCTTGCAAATTGTGAATTCTCTATCAACAATTGCTTTATCCTTGCAAATTTTTTTCACTCCTAAATTGTGAATTCGGAAGCAACAATTGCTTTATTCTCGCAAAGTTTTTTCATTCCTATAAAGAAGGTCATATGACTACAGAAGTAGAGAACAGAGAAAATTGGAATACTCACCTCAATCGACCAAGGGTTGCGAAAGGGCAAAAATAAGGACCGGTGGCGGCAGGAAGAAAGCGACGGCAGCAATGGGGACAGCGGCAGCCACGACAGCGGCGGTAGGAGGCGGCCATAGCAGTAGGGGCAACGGCAGGGAGCGTCGCGAACCCAGGTAAAGGCGGCGCTTGGCGTACTGGGCAGTTGGATGGATGGGGGTCGGCGGTGAAATATCGATCGATCGAGAGAGAAGACTGGGCAGTTGGGTGGGTGGGGGGAGGGCCGACGGTGAAAGATCGGGATAGAGGAAGACTGGGCTTGGGTGGGTGAAAGGAGCGGCGGCGGTGAGAGATCGAGAGAGACTAAAGGCAAAAGAGGGAATATAAAATTAGGTTACGTGTTTATTATATTCTAAAACTCAAAAATATTCTTAAAAATACAATTAGCAGGTATAATCGTAATTTAATTAAAAAATTCTGGCGCTAAAACTTCTAGTCATAGAAAATTTGGTCCCTAAATGTAACTTCTCTTTTACAACTTAATATTGAGTTGTTAGGTGACGGAATCTCTACGACGAAACCAAATTCCGTCACTAAAACTCCATATTTTCTTGTAGTGTGTTCATCCCGTCGCCTTCTGCCGTGGCTCTCGATTTAATTATAGTGCCGTCCTTCTGAGATGAAGCTTCGGGATTTGGGAAGAAACTCTACAGTAGATTTGTGTGTTGAAGATTGAAAACCGTTGTCCACCAACGCCGGCTGCCGATCGCCGATCCGTCCACCAACGACCTCTAGTCCAGTCGCTGCGGCCACAGACCTATTGTCGGTCTATTCTGTATTGTTGTACTCTCAAATTTCCTTATCAAAATTGAAAAAATCGGATCGGGACAAGGCGGGGTCGGACTACCAGAAAACTCATCGGATTGGGGAGGGTATCATCGTCCCCAAACCTAATGGCGGGGCGGGGTCACATATTTGGTGTGCCAGGGCGGGTGCGGATCTTATGAAACCGGCATCCGACCCGCCCCATTGCTATCCCTAGAGACAGCAACTCCTCCATGGCCTACTTCTAGCATGATGCATGATAAAGACTTGCTCCAATCACTATATACGTAATCTTTTGCCTTTAGCTCTTATCATTTTCATGTCCACGTTCAACGTTAGTCGTACGTATGTGCCTTGAGCCACGTGCACGCTAGAATTCCACTTTGTTTTACCCAAAGCAATTATAACAATGAGCTTTTAACCGGTATCTTTAGCTACGATTAGACATCGTATTCGCCCCGATCATTTGAGTCATTGGAGGAAAGGAGGTAAGGGAGATGGAGGCGATAGTTCTAGATGGTTGGAATCATTGATTCCGGACCTGTGGGTATTTTTTATTTCGGTTACACATGAATTTTAAAAAGCATGCCACCGAAGCATATTGTCATTTTCTTTTATTCCAAATGATTGAACATCAACCTTCCTCTAGGACTCATGCGTATTGAAAAGATCAGAACTTTTTGTCTTGACTATCACATGATTTTTAGGCTGGACCACTTTAACTCTCTCAATTCCCAAGCATGGATTGTCTTAGCAAAGGCACGTTAAACCAAGCACAGAAACTCAGAAAGGGGACGTGCCCTTGGCAAGGACATGTCTTTCCTTAGTGCACTTTGCTTTCAATCGTGGTTGCTATTAATGTGTCCCAACTTCACTATCATCCCCACTTATACCACTTATATCACGAAGATTCTAATGATGAGCCTCTGAAATTATCTTAAAGGATCAGTATGGTGTCACTTGTGCATTATACCACTTAATAGAGTTGTCAAATGGGTCGGGCGGCCCGCGGGCTGGCTCGACTCGGCCCCTTTTATGAACAGTATAGGCCAATCCTTTTAGGGCTTAGGGCCTGAGCCTGGATCAGGCCTGCATTTTCCAAAAAAAAGTTCGGGTCAGGCCCGGCCCGAACCGTGGCAGGAAAAAGCCCGGGTTTGGCTCGGTTCTGGCCTGAATCTGACCCCCTCTTTACTTTTCAAATTCTGATTTTCCCCCCTTTCCCTCCTTTCCTCCCAACGGATTTATTCTCCTTTTTTTTTCCTAAATTCCACTTTTACCTCCCAACAGCAAAATAACGGTTAGTTTGGCGGGTATTTTGGTCCAAGTTAATTTTTTCAACTCTTTTAAGGTTTTTACACTCTTACCCTCCCCAACAACTATAAACGGATAGTTTTTAGGGGTATTTTGGTCTTTTGTGAAGTTTCAAAAATCTATAAATTCACACCATTTCTCTCTAATTTTTCACACCAATCTTCTTACTCTCTCTTATATAAACATTCTACATTTCTACAAGTTTGCTACTCTTGCTAATTACTACTCTTATTTACTAATTAGTACTCTTACATATTATTACTCTTGTTTACTAATTACTACTTTTGCTAAATTTTAATTACTAACCACTCCTCTTATTAATTTGTTACTCTCTAATTCTTTTGTCTAGTAATTAGTAATTAGTAATTAGTGAATTTTTATATTTATCAATTACTATTACTAATTTTTTTTAATTACTAACTCTCTCCAATTTCGAATTACCCTCAGTGATTCATTTGTTACTCTTTAATTCTTTTAATTGTTATTTCTAATTACTAATTACTGCTCTTATACTTGTGTATTTAGTTACTCTTACTAATTTTTATTTTTCAATCTAGTAAAAAAGTTTAGCGTCAAATATGGCTGGATTACTGAAGAAACTGAAGCGTGGATCATCATCACGAAAAACATCATCATCATCACAAACACCACCACCAGCACGAGCGCCAGCGCCACGGCCATCACAAACACCAATCCAAGCACCACCACAACCATTCGTTCCTGGACGAATGAGTACAGGCTGTATGATAGATACCCAAGCCAATTGGGAGTTCAATCAAAACATTCCAGATTTTGAATACACGCCTGATCAAGACCCCCCGCATTATAGTCAAGGACGCAGCTCGGTTGGCGAAGCTACTACTCCGTGGCATAATCTTAACCCTATGCCTGGTCATGATGAAGAAGGGCCGAGCAATGCCTCCGGTAATGAGCCAGAAGTCCAAAAGAAAAAAAAAGCCGAGTGTTGGAATCATTTTGATGAAGTTATGGTGGACGGCATCCGAAAAGCTCGATGTAAGTACTGTGCTAAATTATTTTCGTCTGGTAGTGGTAATGGACATCTTAACAGGCATTACCCTCAGTGTGCACCTCGACAAGGCCACGTCGAACCTACCCAAACGCAGTTATCTTTTGACGGTAAGTTATTTGTTTATAATCAGCGAGAGCAAAGAGACGGTCTCGCTGAATTTGTTATTCACGATGAACAAGCCTTTTCTTTTGCCGATAATGCTAAGCACTCTAGATATATGAACACATACGTTCAACCTTTGTACAAAAAGGTTCATAGAAACACAACTAGATCCGATGCACTCCGACAGTATAATGCTGCTAAAGCACGCCTGATCGATTATTTCGATAAATTTGACGGTAAAGTTAGTCTTACTTCTGATATTTGGCAATCTCCGTTTACTTTTGTTAGTTATACTTGTGTGACGGCCGATTGGATTATGCACAAGAGAATCATCGCTTTCGAGCTCTTTCCTTTTCCGCATGATGGAATGAACATTGCTAGTATTATATTAAAAGCATGTACCACATTTAAATTAAAGGATAAGATTATGAGTATTAGTTTTGATAATGCTTCTAACAATACAGCTGCTGTTGATGCTTTACAGGAGAGCCTCAAACCTGTACTTTCTGGTAAATTATTTCATGTTCGTTGTGTTTGTCATATAATTAATTTAATTGTTCAAGATGGTTTAGCTGCTGCAGGAGATATTCTTGTCAAAATGAGGGGTATGACAGCGTATGTTAATAGTTCGAGTCCGAGAACACAACAATTTAAAACGTTGTGTGTTGAATATAATATGCCTCGCAGGAGAGCAGTTACAGATGTGGTCCACAGGTGGAACTCTACATACCATATGCTTTTACACATTCTGGCATACAGAGAAGTCTATACGCATTTTCTACTAACCTTGTTCCCAGCCGGCTTGCCAACTCAAGAGGAATGGCAGATGGCCACATACCTAGCTGAATTTTTGGAGGTATTTTACACGTCTACCAATTTATTGTCTGGTACGTACTATCCCACCTCTCCTCTCGCTGTAATAGAAATTCTCAAGATGGCTACAATGTTATCAAAATGGAGATATATAGGACCCTTTGAGGAAATAGTAAAAGTGATGGATAAAAAGTTTAATAAATATTGGAGTGAACTGCCTGTTATTTTTGCTGTTGCTACTTGTTTAGATCCTAGGTTAAAGTTGCATGGCGTGAACGTCTCGATACAAGAGATATCGATATTAATGTGCCACCCAGTAGAGGATACAACCGCACTCACAGCGAAAGTGAGCAAGACATTTGAGGAACTGTTCAACCTCTATCGTAATTCTGCTGACGTGCGCGGACGAGCTTCATCATCGACTGCTGAGAGGTATTATGCGCCATACCTTAAGGGCTTTGAACATCTAGTAGCAAGACAACTACCAGGTGAAGATACTTCTAATTCGGCAGGTTCGTCTACTTTTTCCTCTTTTAATGATTATGGTGATTTTATCAATGCAAGAACAGGTTAATTTTAATTTGTTAAATTTTTGGAAACAAAATCAAAACATGTATAAAACTTTAGCCCAAATTGCACGGGATGTACTGCCAGTGCAAGCCTCCACGGTTGCTTCAGAGTCGGCATTTTCAGCGAGCGGGAGGGTTTTGGATGACAGGAGGAGTCGTCTTAACCCCGAGTCGCTCGAGCTATGTGTATGTTGGAAGGATTATCTTGATGCGAAATACCGCGAGCAAGATAAACCGATTGATGATAGGAAGAGCAGTGACTCGGATATTGAAGTACTTCCGGATGATTAGGTAATTTCTTTTTATTTTCCTTCTCTTAAGTTTTAAGAATAAAATTTCTCACAAAATATAGTTTTTTTTCATATATATATATATATATATATATATATATATATATATGGGAGCCGATCCACACCCACTAGTGGATATTATCCACCCAACCGCAACAAATTGTTGCGGTTGCTAATCATTTCCCCCCTCCCCCCACCCCCTCATGTCCTTCCCCCACCCCCCATCCCCCTCCCCCCTCCCCCCAAAAAAAACCCAACCGCAACTAAGAGTTGCGGTTGCCTCTTATCCATGCCCCTTACGCCCCCTCCCCCCACGTGGTGCCCCTTCCCCCATGGCCCCACCCCTTCCCCCTCCGTGATGCCACGTGGTGTCCTCCCCTAAAGCTTTGGACGCAAAGTCTTCTGCAATTTTTTTTTTCTTTCGCAGCCTTTGACTATTGCTCACTCACAGACTTTTTTTTTCTCTGTCTTCTTTCATCTCTCTCCCTCACTTTTCTCTCTTTATAATCCCTTCTCCCCGAACCCTTTCTTCCACTCTCCATCATCTTTACCGACTGTCTTCTAACTCCATATCTCACCTACATAATCTCCACAACAATACAAACAAAAAATTTTACGCTAGAAGATCGGTAGATTTTTTCGCTAGAAGATCGGTGGATTTTTCTTCAAATATATCAAGTCAAAACAAGTAAGTAATTTGAATTTTCTTATAATTCAATGTTAATTTCAAATTGTTCTTACCAATGGATTGTTTAAATTGTGTTATGCTTAAATTGTTCTTACCATAGTCTAAAATTTGTGTTTTTTGACAGTTTTTCATGAATTTATAAAAAATAGCTAGAGCTACATTTTGCCAAAGTGTAAAAAAGAGACCCTAGTTATTCTTAAAATATCTATATCAGAGAAAAATTTCAGATTTTTCCAAAGACTGGAAAAGGGTTAACTGATACAGGGAACCTTGTAATTTTGCAGTGTAATTTAAAATATCAAACTAGAGCGATTTCGCGCGAAACTTTTATAAGAACCCTAGGATGTTGGGAAGTTCCATTTCCTAGGAATTTGGACCATTCTGAAGTCATTGCCTATTTTTTGGCCGAAAGCTTTTACGCGTTCGATCCGGACACCAGGTCGGGATTTTTTGGCGAAAAGTTCGTAAAATACTTTTTAGATCAAGAATAAATTCAGGAAGCTTAAAATAGCATTTCAAAGCACTTTTGAGATTTTCTGATGCCAGGGGGCATTTTGGTAAATTGCCACCCCGAGAGGGGTATTTTGGTAATTTTACGGTATTAAGGTTTTCAAAGGACTTTTTAGTCCAGAAGTGTAAGTCAAACACCTGAAAGGTTATTTTCATTAGGGCGATAATGAACCCCTAGGGGCATTTCGGTAATTTGCCGCTTATCGGGGGTATTTTGGTAATTGAACATTGTAAAATTTTACGGTCAATGAAGGAAATAAATTTTAACGCCATGTGTGTTCCTAAGGTGCAACACTATGTTTGTTTAATGTGAATACGAAACGTAATTGTCGCTAAAGGTGAAAACTTAATTAGACAGTTTTTCACGAATTTATAAAAAATAACTAGAGCTAGATTTTGCCAAAGTACAAAAAAGAGAGCCTAGTTATTTTTAAAAGATCTAGGAATTCGGGCCATTCTGAAGTCGTTGGCTAATTTTTTGGCCGAACGGGCTTTTACGCGCTCGATCCGGACACCAGTTCGGGATTTTTTGGAGAAAAGTCCGTAAAATACTTTTTAGATCAAGAATGAATTCGTGAAGCTTAAAATAGCATTTTAAAGCACTTTTGAGATTTTCTGATACAAATGGGCATTTAGGTAAATTGCCAACCCGAGAGGGGTATTTTGGTAATTTTACTGAACGCGAGAGGGGTATTTTGGTAATTTTATGGTGTTAAGTTTTTCAAAGGACTTTTTAGTCCAGAAAGTGTACGTAAAACACCTGAAAGATTGTTTTGAAGCTGGTTTGGGGCGTTAGGGTGATAATAAACCCCCGGGGGCATTTCGATAATTTGTCGCTTACCGGGGGTATTTTGGTGATTGAACATTGTAACACAACTGGAGGAAATAATTTTTATTTTTATTTTATTTAATTCTATGACTTGTTGAGAATGATATACATTTTTATTTTTTAGATTTCAGTATCAATATGGATGCAACTGGAGGAAATACTTTTTGTGAAGGTTCTGATCCACCTTACTTGGGTCAAGTTTTTCAAACACTGGACGAAGTTGAAGCATACTATAGAGCATATTCGAAAACGATAGGTTTCGGTATTAGAATTAAGACGAGTAGAAAACGGGCGAATACAGATCAAATTTGTGGAAGACTATTTGAGTGTCATAGAGGAGCACCGTATGTACCCCCGGTTGTTCAGGTCAGTGACGAAGGGCCAACAAGACAAAGAAAACGGGACACATTTCCGGGTACCGGCTGCAAGGCCCATGTGTATGCAGTACACCGGAGAAATGAAAGCCATTGGGTTGTGACGGGAGTGGAGTTGAGCCATAATCATCAGTTGATGACCCCTAGTAAGATTAGTCAAATTCATCAACACCGAGAAATAAGCGCGGCACACAGACAACTGATATTTACAATGGACGAGGCTAAAATTCCACCTTCTAGAATGATGGGGGTTTTCTCAAGCCAGGTTGGGGGGATTGACAAGTTGAGTTTCAACGAAGTAGACCTTCGAAATGAACTTCGTGTTCAGAGGAGAGAGTCTTTCGGTAAGAGTGATTCTCAAGCTACACTTGATATCTTTAGGCACCTTCAGAGTGAGAATTCTGGCTTTTTCTATAGTCTCCAACTGGATGATGAGAACCGCATTAGTACTATATTTTGGGCGGATGCCCGTTCTAGAGCTGCTTACCAAAATTTTGGGGATGTTGTGACGTTTGACACCACATACCGCACAAATAAGTACTCTATGCCTTTTGCTCCGTTCACCGGGGTGAACCACCACTATCAGTCAATCTTGTTTGGCTTTGCCCTGCTTAGGGATGAGACGGAGGAGTCATTTACGTGGTTATTTGAAACGTGGCTTAAAGCAATGTATCATGTTCCTCCAAAGACCATCATCACCGACCAAGATCTGGCAATGAAAAATGCAATCGCTAAGGTCCTTCCAGATACTCACCATGGCCTGTGCACATGGCACATAAGCAACAAGTATCCCGAACGGCTTCACAATGTATATGCAAACCATCCGACATTCAAGACTGACTTTAATACATGTGTGAAGAAATCATTGACGGTAGACGTGTTCGAGGAGAGGTGGGCCAAGTTAATGGATGACTACTATTTGCACAATCATGAATGGTTACAATCGTTGTATGAGATCAAGACACAGTGGGTCGGTGCCTACACCAAGAAGTTTTTTGCAGCCGGAATGACTACGACCTCGAGAAGCGAAGGTATGAATGCATTCTTTGATGGGTACGTAGGCCATTCTTCTAGTATACAAGAGTTCGTACTAGAGATGCAGAAAGCTCTTGACAGGCAATTTTTCCTTGAGAGAGAAGCCGACGCGGCTACAGTTTACAAAGAAAGAGCCATAGTAGTCTTTTCACCTTTGGAGGCTCATGCGGCTCAAGTCTATACGAAGGAAATGTTTAGACAGTTTCAAGAGGAACTGCTAAAGTCGAATCAATATAGCATGACAAAGTTGCATGAGTATTCCACCAGAGATCTCAAGGTTTATGCGTTGACAAATGTGACGAATTTCGCCAATCCGTGCTCTTCGTCGGCTCCGAGGAGCAGAAGACATTTTACCGTTGCAGTTTGTAAGGACACCGGGTTGGTTAATTGCAACTGTCAACTGTTTGAGCATAAAGGTATACTTTGTCGACACGCGTTGAGGGTTTTTAGCGCCAAGAATGCTCATGAAATCCCTCCACAGTATATCTTGGAACGGTGGACGAAGGAAGCCAATAGAGTCCACGGTCACATTCCTTACGTGCCCAATGTTTCAGTTGATTTCGAGCAATCTGAGACGCTGCGATATAATCACCTTTGTAACATCATGCACGGTTTATCATTGGATGCAGCGTCAACATTCGATGGGTACAGGTATCAAGTTGAAGCAGCCGCACGGGATAAGGCTAACCTTGCACAGTTTAGGGCGGCATTACCAGAAAGAAGAGACAGACCGCTCAATCGAGCTTCACAGCCAGTCATTGACGGCACTAGCCTGCAAGGTGAGGAGGACGACATTTTTGATCCGATTATTTCTCAAACAAAAGGGCGAAAACGAGCAATACGCATGAAGAATCCGATTGAAGAAGCAACGGGTCAAAAAAAATTGCGAAAGTGTGCGTTGTGTAATAAGATGACTGATCATGACAAGAGAAACCATTATAAAGTGTTAGGTATCGAACCTGGCAGTATGGTCGAAGAGGACGATGATGATGATGAGTGTTAGGGTTAATGTTTCAGTTGTATAAATTGAACTTTTATAATGATTAAATTTGTGATTTGGTTTGTGGAATCATAACTTCCGAAAAATAACGTAATTTTTTTTGTCACTTTTTTTTTGCTCATTGCACCTTTGGCACGCTAGTTAGCCCATTTGTATCAATTTCGGGAAAAAACGAGACACATTATTTTTTGGGTTTTCCTACGAAGGCCCTGTTCGGGCACACTTTAGGGGCCCAATTCATAACTTCCGAAAAATTACGTCGTTTTTTTGTCACTTTTTTTTTGCTCATTGCACCTTGGGCACGCTAGTTAGCCCATTTGTATCAATTTCGGGAAAAAACGAGACACATTATTTTTTGGGTTTTCCTACGAAGGCCCTGTTCGGGCACACTTTAGGGCCCAATTCATAACTTCCGAAAAATTACGTAGTTTTTTTTGTCACTTTTTTTTTGCTCATTGCACCTTGGGCACGCTAGTTAGCCCATTTGTATCAATTTCGGAAAAAACGAGACACATTATTTTTTGGGTTTTCCTACGAAGGCCCTGTTCGGGCACACTTTAGGGCCCAATTCATAACTTCCGAAAAATTACGTAGTTTTTTTTGTCACTTTTTTTTTGCTCATTGCACCTTGGGCACGCTAGTTAGCCCATTTGTCCAAAATGCACCAATAGTAATAGTAAGGCTAATTCAATTTTCAAAGCTTAATATCCAAAATACAACAATAGTAATAATAATCCATACGAACGTCTATTACATATCAGGATAATGGTAAGGAAGGCGTCTAGCTACACCCTTTTTCAGCTCCCAGGCTATCCTATATCTAAACGTCAGGGCATCGTTTCGAGACCACGTATCATATTCGAGCACATCCGAGCGAGCTATGTAGTCCATGTACTTGAGGACGTAAATCCCGCAATCATGACTGTTATATTGCTTTGGTCGGTTTTGTATTGTCACGACCGTCCAAGGATCAATCATTGTTTTGCTCGTGATGGCTTCCCCCTTAAAATGTCGGCACGCTAGTGGAATGATAGTAGTCTGCATCCAACAATAAAAAAGGATATCAAGCCTATATAACAAGAAGAATAGACAATGAGCGAAGGTCAAGAAATATAAACTAACCACCGCATTGATGTACGTGGAGTACACCTGCGCCAGCTGCCGACCAGGTCCGTCTTCCCTTAGGCTATCGTATATGTGGACCACTTTATTCTCTGGAAAAAGAACTAATAGGAAGAAGTGGCTTGCATGAAGAGCAGGTAGCATGATTAGGTTCGCCTCAGCTGCGTGACATTGATAGTCCGCGTTCAAGTAGGAAAGCACGTTTGCAGATGGTCTCCATTCACCCTTGCTTGTCCCTCGCGTCCTCCTCCATTCTGTGAACTCCTTCATGCTATTCACCATGAAGGGGATAACAAAAGAGGCATACATGTTGAGCTTCAAAGTTTGGCAGGTGTTATAATTTAGCTCTCTAACACGGAGCAGATCTATATACGCGTCAATAAGAAAATTTGAAATATCTGTGTTTGGCGCCAACAGTCTTAGATCAGAGTGAGCTAGGAATCCTGAAACTGGAAAGTCTGCTGTAGCGATTGGCTCATGCCCAAAGTAGTGCCGGTCGATCCAATCCCGTTTGGCCGGACTCAATGGCTTCGTCGGTTGTCCTTTATCCGACCGGATGCTTGGGCGCGATGCCTGGATTCCTACTTGGGTCACCTGACTCTGGCGCTGATAGTCATACGCGTCAGGAGGCAAGCGAGTAGATGGCTCCCACACCTGACTCTGGGGCTGATGGTCGTACGCGTCAGGAGGGAAGCGACTAGACGGCTCCCACACCTGACTCTGGGGCTGATGGTCGTACGCGTCAGGAGGGAAGCGAGTAGACGACTCCCACACCTGACTTTGGGACTGAGAGTCGTACGCGGAAGGAGGCAAGCGAGTAGACGGCTCCCACACCTGACTCTGGGGCTGATAGTCGTACGCGTCAGGAGGCAAGCGACTAGACGGCTCCCCTTGGTAACCCCGGTACGCAAGACTAAAGTTTTGAACTTCAGTCTTGTACCTCTCAATGGACCTCTTGAGATTGTCAGGAGCCTGCGCGACAAACCAGTCAAACCCCTCCAGCTGCTTGAACACCTCAGTGCCCTGGTCAACCTAAAAAACATGCATACAAAATATGGCTAATCATTTCAGGCATGGTAGATAAGGTGCGCAAATAAAAATTGAAACAACACTAGCATGACTTACAATGTTTAATGCCCAGAACTGGTCATAGATCTCACGTGGTGCATACGATGTCTTCCTCGCCTGGGAAGGGCGATTCACCCTCGTGCGCGTCACCTTGAGAAACCATTGCAGGTACTCCTCAATGCTGATGCTGTCGGCCTTCAGCGATACAAGGCTATCATATGTTTCTTGCCAGGTATTCCACTGTTGCACCTCGTCGCTCAACAAATTCAAGGCATCAGGCACCTCGAAGTTCGGCCCTCGACCACTCCTGTACGACCGCATGTCTACAGCGGGTTTTGGTATCCCTTGTAGACAGCCAGCTTGCCTCATAGCTCGATCGGGCATCTGAAACTCACATACTTCGAAGTGAATAAGCGGCACCCGAACCAAACCTGCCAGCACGTACGACACCGGAAGTTGCCAACACCACTCATCCAACCGATGCATCACCTTGCTATATGGCTGCCATGTCACCTGGGATGCATTGAGTATCTCTAGTTCCCCCCGATAGAACTTTAGATGGTGGTGCGGGTCTACCCGTCTCCTCCGGTTGGTCGTAGGCCCCCAGGCCCACACCCTAGGCCACGTCTCATCAGAATATTCCCGCGGTTGTGGACGACCCGTGGGTAGCCTCTCGTAAGACCAAACCTGTGAATGCAAACATTATCTGGAATTAGCACATTGATGCACGAATATATTGACACGTCAACCAAGACAATAAATGCTCAAACCTGTAATAGAGTGAGGCAGGCGGCAATGGACTTTGCACTCTTTCTCGATGCTTTGTGCAGTGCTCGATATAGGTGCGCAAGGACAGCTGAACCCCACGAATACGAGTATACCTCCTCAAGATCCTCCAAGAACACCATATACTTCGGATGCACCGTGTTTTTCGAATGCGTCGGAAGTAATATGGCTCCAATAATATACAGAAGGAATGCTTTCGTATACGTCACGAAATCGTGAGGAGTGTATTCATCCGGTAGCACGCCATACTGCTCTCTTAGCCATTTAAGTTTGATGCCGTTCGTTGTAAGAGCTTCCCTCGGAATTCCCGGGAAATACTGCCTAGCCATCTTCGCTATGGATGCAGACGTTTTGCTCGAAGTAATGGGTTTGCCGTGACATGGGATTCCAAGTATAAATCCGACGTCCTCTAATGTAATAGTCATTTCACCAAACCGGAAGTGAAATGAGTTCGTCTCGCTCCTCCATCTTTCAACTAGAGCGGATATAAGGCAATCGTCGTGTCGAGACCAAATCCCGGGATCGGTGAACATAGATAGATTTTGACGGTGTAATAGTTGTATTTGTTCCTCGTTTAGTACCCACTCATCGTGGTGACTTGTGCTTTGAATTGTTTCCAAAACACCCCTATCGACACCGTCAAATACGTGCCTCGCGACGTGGTCATCGTCATCGTATAGGATTGATGTATCATGAGGTCCGGCGTTGAAATCCATATATCTAAGAACAAAATATAATCGTAAACCAACTTAGTATCCATAATATTTACATTCCAAAACTATAAATGGATCTTTAACCTAGCTTACCAACGCATTACCAAAATGCCCACTGGCATCAGAACAATCTCAAACGTGCATTGAAATGCTATTTTAAGCTTTCCGAATTTATTCTTGATCTAAAAAGTATTCTATGGACTTTTCGCCCAAAAATCCCGAACCGGTGTCCTGATTGAGCGCTTAAAAGCCCGTTCGGCCAAAAAAATAGCCAACAACTTCGGAATGACCCAAATTCCTGGGGGATGGAACTTCCCAACATCCTAGGGTTCTCATAAAAGTTTCGCGCTAAATCGCGCTGGCTTGATATTTTAAATTACAGTGTAAAGTTTCAAGGTTCCGCGTATCAGTTAACCCCTTTCCAGTATTTGAAAAACTCTGAAATTTTTCCCTGATATAGATCTTTTAAAAATAACTAGGGTCTCTTTTTCGTACTTTGGCAAAATCTAGCTCTAGCTATTTTTTATAAATTCATGAAAAATCCTAATTTAGACGCCCTAAAAATCGCTAGGGAAAATATTTTTCATCAAATACCGCTGCTGGCTGTGCAGCAGGATTTCCTACAATTGACGAGCCATTCCTAACATAAACACAATTAACATTTGGTACAGACAACAGTTATAGCATAAAGTTAACGTTATACAAAGATATACATCAACAGTCAACGCTATCCATTCCTACACATCAGTAGTCAACTTTATACATTTTTACACATTACCCCTCCCTCCGTTTCCTTCTCGCTCTAATCTGGAGAAAATCTATTCCGTTCTTGAGCGAGTGCCATGTACCAATACTCCTCATCGAGGAGCATTTCGCGCCGATCCCTCGGCATCGGCCTCGCCGGATGAGTTTCTCGTAACCCATCCTGCATCATCCGAACCACCCTTCTCCCCGCATCAAAGGTATACTCTTCCCTTTTATTCGCTCGTGCCAACTCCTCACGACGACGTCGCTCTAACTTTTCTACCTCCTGCCCCTCCATGGCTCGCATCTCCTTCGCCTGATACACCAGGTGATCCCTTTCCCTCACTACCTCAATATACCTTCGTTTCCAAAAGTTCTCCACATGATGTGTCCGGTATACGGTGTTACCAACCTTCACAAATCCCACCGGCACCTCAGGTTCAGTCTCTTCCTGTTCCTCCTCCCCATCCTCTGGTCCGGACAAATCTATTTCCTCGGGCTCCTCGTCATTTGGCCAGGGGTCCTCCTCGGGATCTTCCTCCTCTTCGTCCCCGGCCATGACGTGCTCATCAATCCATCCAGCTCCAGCCATAATCTCCTGCAAGGCATATGAACTCACATCAGACTTACAACACGGTATAAGTAACTTCAACACCTTTCTGCCCCCGTACACACTTAATATTTATGTCTAGTTCTACGGACTTTTCGCCCAAAAATCCTGAACCGGTGTCCGGATCGAGCGCTTAAAAGCCCGTTCGGCCAAAAAATAGCTAACGACTTCGGAATGGCCCGAAATCCTGGGGGATGGCTTCAAAACAACCTTTCAGGTGTTTGACTTACACTTCTGGACTAAAAAGTCCTTTGAAAAACTTAACACCGTAAAATTACCAAAATACCCCTCTCGGGGTGGCAAATTACCAAAATGCCCCTGGCATCAGAACGATCTCAAAAGTGCATTGAAATGCTATTTTTGGCTTTCCGAATTCATTCTTGATCTAAAAAGTATTCTACGGACTTTTCGCCCAAAAATCCCGAACCGGTGTCCGGATCGAGCGCTTAAAAGCCCGTTCGGCCAAAAAAATAGCTAACGACTTCGGAATGGTCCGAAATCCTGGGGGATGGAACTTCCCAACATCCTAGGGTTCTCATAAAAGTTTCGAGCTAAATCGCGCTGGCTTGATATTTTAAATTACAGTGCAAAGTTTCAAGGTTCCGCGTATCAGTTAACCCCTTTCCAGTATTTGAAAAACTCTGAAATTTTTCCCTGATATAGATCTTTTAAAAATAACTAGGGTCTCTTTTTTTCACTTTGGCAAAATCTAGCTCTAGCTATTTTTTATAAATTTGTGAAAAATCCTCATTTAGACGCCCTAAAAAATCGCTATTTTGGAATCTATAAATGTAATACCGCTCATCCGATCTCGGATTGATCTGATTTTTGTTTCCTTCAATTTGTATTTTTCGTTATCTTTGATTTGAGTCTACAATGACTATTTTTGAACTTTGAAATTAATATTGAATTGAATTATAGGAAAACCCAAAAAATACTTACTTGTTTTGACTTGATATATTTAAAAAAAAATCTACCAATCTTCTAGCGGTTATCCACCGAGCTTCTAGCGTAAAGACGATGGAGAGTGGAAGAAAAGTGGAAGAAAGGGTGGAAGAAAGGGTCAGTGGAAGAAAGGGTTCGGGGGAGGAGAGTTTATAAAGTGGAAAAAAAAATCCGTGAGTGACCACGTGGCATCACGGAGGGGGAAGGGGGGGGCATCACGGGGGGGACACCACGTGGGGTGGGGGTGGGGGACCGCAACAAACAAGGGAGGGGGAAGGGGGGGCCATGGGGGGCATGGGGGGGGGACGGGGCCACGTGGCGGGGGGGGGACCGCAACAATTTGTTGCGGTTGGCATGCCAACCGCAACAAAGTGTTGCGGTTGGGCATGGGGGGGGGGGGAGGGGAGGACGGGGGCGTGGGGGGAAGGAAGGCCACGTGGCGGGGGAGGGGGGACGGGGGAGAGGACGGGGGGCCATGGGGGAAAGGGAGGCCACGTGGCGGCAGGGGGGAGGGGAGGACGGGGGGCCATGGGGGAAAGGGGGAGGCCACGTGGCTGCCGAGGGGGACACCACGTGGGTGAAGGGGGCCAACCGCAACTCTTTGTTGCGGTTGGGCAGGGGGGTGGGGGGAGACGGGGGGAAGGGGGAGGGGGGCCATGGGGGGAAGGGGGAGGGGGTCCATGTGGGGCGCAACCGCAACTCTTTGTTGCGGTTGGGCAGGGGGGTGGGGGGTGGGGGGAGACGGGGGGAGGGGGGAAGGGGGTCCATGTGGGGCGCAACCGCAACACTTTGTTGCGGTTGTGTACTTACAATCAAAAATACCAACCGCTACTCTTTGTAGCGGTTTGAAAAATACCAACCGCTACAAAGAGTAGCGGTTTGGTGGTAAGCAAAAATTCCAACCGCTACTCTTTGTAGCGGTTTGGTGGAGAAATTTTATTTCTCCACTAGTGGGTGTGGATCGGCTCCCTATATATATATATATATATATATATATATATAGGGAGCTGATCCATTGATAGCGCTAGCAAATGGAGTTAAGTTGCTAGCGCGATCTGACCGTCCATCCTGAAAGATGGACGGTCCAGATCGCGCCTTTTTCCAAAACTGATCCCCGTCCGCCATACTGTCTCGCGGACGGGAGTTTTACCTTTTTGCCCTCCTCCCATGTCCGCGAGACTGTCTCGCGGACGCCTTTCTGTTCCTGACATGTGTCAGGAAAAAGGCGTCCGCCATACTGTATGGCGGACGATCTCTAGGCTGACACATGTCAGGGCCTGTCCCCTCGGTCGCCTATAAAGTCTCGGGCGTGAGCCCCGAGAACTGTCCCCTGGTATCCTAGAATCTATCCCTACTCGGCTCTTTCAGCAAAATTTTTGCGGGGCTTTCAGATTCACTTGCTTCCATTTTCAGCACCCTTCAAGCTTTTCTTGGAGTAACACACTTTTGGTTCAAGCATCACTCAAGCAAGGTAAAGTTTGTGATCTTGCTACCGTTTATCTTAGTAATTTTAATTTGTTATGTTCAGTAAATATATAATTAGCAAAATAGGAGACACTTTTGAGATTATGTATATGGTATCCTAAATCGGTCTAATCGTCAAGATAATTTTGAGATAATAAGCGTATTCTATTTCTACATAGGTCTTTTTCACAATGTCTGATTTCGTATCGAGCTCCAGCACCCCCGTAGATGCTAGTGATCCGTATCTAGGACGAACCTTTCAAACGTTGGAAGAAGCTGGAGAATGTTTTCGAGCTTATTCATTGAGGGTTGGTTTTGGCATTAGAATAAAAACTACAAGAACAAGCAGCGTATCGAAAAGGATATGCTCTCGCTTATACGAGTGTCATAGGGGCAGAAACCCAGTGCAAAATGAGACACGCGTAGGCAACGATGACAGTGATGATGACGAAATAGGGTATGCGCGGAGAAGACGGGATTGCTTTGCGCGCACGAATTGCCAGGTCAAGATGTTCGTAAGCTATAAAGCCAAACAAGATCATTGGCTTATTACCAGCCTGGAACTGGCACACAATCACCCGTTAGTAACCCCTTCTAAGGTGAGTCAGATGCATCAACACAAGAAGGTGGGTAAGGTCGCGAGGAGCCTAATTCACACAATGAGCGATGCGCGGCTAGGACCTACCGACATGATTAATGTTCTTGCTGAACAGGCTGGGGGAATTCAAAATTTAAACTTTAACACGACAGACGTTCGGAACGCGGTCCGAACCCATAGACGAGCCGCGTATGACCTCAATGATGCGCAAGCGACAATGAGCCTATTGAAACGGATGCAGATGGAGGACCCGCAGTTTACCTTCGACTATAAACTTGACGACGAGCATCGAGTTAGCACAATTTTTTGGGTCGACGGTCGTTCGAGGCTAGCTTATAAGCATTTTGGGGATGTCGTGACTTTCGACACCACATACCGTACCAACAAGTACTCGATGCCGTTCGCTCCTTTCACGGGCGTCAATCATCATTATCACTCCATCCTGTTCGGGTTCGCCTTGTTAAGGGACGAGAGCGAGAGTTCTTTTGAATGGTTGTTTAGGGTGTGGCTGGAAGCAATGAACTTCAAAGCACCGACTGTTATCATCACCGATCAAGATTTGGCAATGAAGAAGGCTATTGCTACCGTCTTCCCAGATACTCGACACAACTTGTGCACTTGGCACATAAGCAACAAATACCCTGAACGTCTGCATCACATGTACGCAAGGTATCCAGACTTTAAACAGGATTTTGACAAATGCGTCCTCAAGTCATTAACGATTGAGGAATTCGAGGAGAGGTGGGAAAAGCTTGTTCGGGATTACTCATTGCAAGACAACGAGTGGCTCCAGCACTTGTACGGGCTCAAAGAGCAATGGATTGGTGTTTACACGAGAAGTCATTTTTCTGCGGGCATGAAAACGACGGGCAGGAGTGAATCTATGAATGCCACGTTCGATAATTATGTGGGTACAGCTACCAATTTGAAGAGTTTCGTCACATCAGCACAAAAAGCGGTTGCGTCGTTGTTCGTGAAAGAAAGGGCTGCAGACTTTGCAACCACGTACAAGCAAAGGAGAAGGTTGCTTGAGACCCCGCTGGAGCTGAACGGTGCCAAAGTCTATACGAAGGAGATCTTCCTGCTATACCAAGTAGAGCTGCAAAAATCGGGCCGATACAGTATATATAAGGTGGCAGAAAAGTCGTCGCGTGAGTACAAGGTTTATTCGCTCGTGAATGACCTCGTCCCTGAGAAGCTGCGCAGAATTTATACGGTGACCCACGACACATTGACGGACTCGGTGACATGTGTTTGTAAGAAGTTTGAGTTCCATGGCATCCTGTGTAGACACATTCTGCGGTTTTTCACACAGAAGAATATCAGGACAATCCCCGATAAATACGTCCTGCCACGTTGGACGAAAGGTGCAAACAGGTTGCACGGTACCATTTCCTTTCCGGAGCACCCGTATACTGACTTTGAAGAATCAGAGACGTTGCGGTATAATCATCTGGTGACGATGTTCACCCGTTTGTCCGTAAAGGGTGCTGCTACAATGGTCGGATATAAACATCTCCTCGAGGTAGCTCAGCAGCAAGAGCCCATCGTCGACCAATTGGAAGCAGCTTCAGTCAGCAATGCGGTTGACACCGAGCCTACGACGGGATCAGAAGATGACGAGCCGGGGGAGGGAGCCGACAATGATATCCGGCCTTCGGATCCAATTATATCGCAAACGAAAGGCCGCAAGAGATCTACGCGGATGAAAAGCTCTATTGAGACGGCAAGTCAACCAAAAAAGCTAAGAAGGTGTGCATTGTGCAACAAAATGACAGACCACGACAAGCGGAACCATTACAAGGCACTGGGGATAAGTCCAGTGCCTTTGCAAGACGGGGAAGAAGATGATGCCGAGGATGAGGACGAACAAGCTGCAGTGGAACTTTAGTGTACTGAATATTTTGTAATAATCTTTTATGAGCCATCAAAAGTGTCGGACATTTTGTAATAATATTTTAGTAATGACTCGTTTGTAATAACCTTTACAATCATTTTTTTATACGTGATTTCTTACACTGTCCGCTACACTGCGCAGCACAACATTAGAAACCTAAGGTATTAAAGAATACCCCCCCTACAACACTTAGTTTTTTTTGGTTTTGGTTCACTTCTCTGCGTCCGCTATACTATGTAGCGGACGGCCCCGCAGAATACCCCCCTACAACACTTAGTTTTTTTTTGGTTTTGGTTCACTTCTCTGCGTCCGCTATACTATGTAGCGGACAGCCCCGCAGAATACCCCCCCTACAACACTTAGTTTTTTTTTGTTTTGGTTCACTTCTCTGCGTCCGCTATACTATGTAGCGGACGGCCCCGCAGAATACCCCCCTACAACACTTAGTTTTTTTTTGGTTTTGGTTCACTTCTCTGCGTCCGCTATACTATGTAGCGGACAGCCCCGCAGAATACCCCCCCTACAACACTTAGTTTTTGGTTTTGGTTCACTTCTCTGCGTCCGCTATACTATGTTACAACACTTAGTTTTTTTTTGGTTTTGGTTCACTTCTCTGCGTCCGCTATACTATGTAGCGGACGGCCCCGCAGAATACCCCCCTACAACACTTAGTTTTTTTTTGGTTTTGGTTCACTTCTCTGCGTCCGCTATACTATGTAGCGGACGGCCCCGCCTACAACACTTAGTTTTTTTTGGTTTTGGTTCACTTCTCTGCGTCCGCTATACTATGTAGCGGACGGCCCGCAGAATACCCCCCTACAACACTTAGTTTTTTTTTGGTTTTGGTTCACTTCTCTGCGTCCGCTATACTATGTAGCGGACATCCCCGCAGAATACCCCCCTACAACACTTAGTTTTTTTGGTTTTGGTTCACTTCTCTGCGTCCGCTATACTATGTAGCGGACAGCCCCTACAACACTTAGTTTTTTTTTGGTGCGTCTACAACACTTAGTTTTTTTTTGGTTTTGGTTCACTTCTCTGCGTCCGCTATACTATGTAGCGGACGGCCCCGCAGAATACCCCCCTACAACACTTAGTTTTTTTTTGTTTTGGTTCACTTCTCTGCGTCCGCTATACTATGTAGCGGACGGCCCCGCAGCCCCTACAACACTTAGTTTTTTTTTGGTTTTGGATCGCTTCTCTGCGTCCGCTATACTATGTAGCGGACGGCCCCGCTTAGAACACTTAGTTTTTTTTGGTTTTGGTTCACTTCTCTGCGTCCGCTATACTATGTAGCGGACGGCCCCGCAGATACACATATTATCGATCACTTTGTTATTTTTTGAACACTTGCCCTGCAGATAGACAGATATCCAACACTTGGTTTCCCACCGTTAAATCACATTGGTCAATAAAATCAATCGCATTCAATAAATTTTTTGGGTTAAAAAAGTGTTGTAACGTTACAATGTGAATTGGGGAACATCATCTCTCGCAGGAATTATGTTCCTTACACGGATTTACAATAAACCTAATAGCTCTAGGCCGGCCATTTATAATTTGCCAAGCAATCCTATACCTAAAGTCTTGTATGCATTCTTCGCTCCAGACAGTCTTCTTGAGGCTCTCAGACCGGCAAATGTAATCCATGTACATGCAGAGGAAGACGCCGCAGTCCGAGGAATTATGTTGCTTGGGCCTACTCCTCTTTAATCGGAAAATGAGGACCGGCCTGCGCGATACCTTCTCCCGACGCCTACCATTGACCAGGGCAGCAAAAAGATTCTGCGAGAACCATAATAAGCATTAAACATAGCTAGCAAAATAAGATTAATCAGTTTTATAATATGCAAGTTACAACAAGAAGGAAACAGGATCTTACCATGGCATCCAACTGGCCTATGCCTCGGTACATATCAATCACAGGCATCACGTCGGTATCGTCGTAGAGACTGTCGACGACTGAAACCGTGCTCTGTAATGGTTCGTAGCAAACCAAGTACCAGTGCGCATTCCCTAAAAAGGGGATTAGAAACACGTCGGCAACACTTGCGCTCACTGGACTATCCCTAGCAAGATATGCTTGTAGGTTAGGGGACGGTTTCCACTGGGCCATGCCTCTCCCCTTCCTTGCATTGCCCCAGTCGTGCCACTCTTGTACTAGGAGCTGATGGAAAAAAGCATCCAAGATAAACACGCGCAGACCGATGTCTGGATGCTCCCGACACCTTCGCCTCAGAATTTGCACGTAGTGCGAGATGACACCGCTGTCTAACCAAGATCCCGGCGCCAGCGAGGCGATCTCTGTCCAAGAGGCATTGTAATCCAAGCCCTCGGGGTGATCCACGTCATACGACGCTCCGTCTTGGGGGGCCCCGCTAAAATAACGGGCTCGGATTATATCGCATTTATGCGGCTTTAGGGGCCTGGCTGGATGCCCTTTCGGATATTGCCCTCGGGGGTCGATCGGGGGATATTGGCCTCCAATTCCTTCTTCGGCCGGCTGATATTCCCCTTCGGGGCCGCCAACTGGTCCCGCCCACGGGACAATGGGCAGTGCCTCGGAGAAACCGTAGTTTCCGAAAGGAAAGTCTTGCGTGACTTGAGAGAGGGGTTCCGGGAACAAATTGAAGGAGGGGCCGCTGTAATCGCCCCACGACGCTTGAGCCTGTCCCATCCCCGCTTCAGAGGTACCAACAACTCCCTGACTCACCCCTGAAGCCTGTCCAGAGGGATCACCGTATCCCTGGCTGACGCCCGTATAACCCATTCCCGGGCTTACTCCCGAAGACTGGCCCGATGCTTGGCGCAAAAAATTCCCGCAGCCTAAAGCCAATGTCGCAGCCTGTTGGCAAAGATCCTCGCCCATTGCGCTCACCAGATCCCTCCGCTCACTCAACTTCTGGAAGAATGCAAGCGAGGCATTAACCTACATCCAAAGAGATAAAAAATTAAGTAACTTCAATCAGACATTTATATTCAACTAATTTGGTTCAAGTCAGACTTGTTGGGCAACTTACGAGATTGTATGCCATACGCTCATCGATCTGACCCCTAGGCGCATACCTCTCCCCACGTTCAAAGTTTACAGGGGCTACTCTCCTCCGCGTGATGCGGTAGTACCACTCATCGTACTGATCGATGCTGATAACGGGGTCTGGCTCCGAGACGATGGCCGCCAGTGTGTCCTGCCAAGAAGTCCAAAGCTCTATTTCGGCCGCGCACAATTCGTACGCATTGGCGGTGCCAAACACTCCGACATCCGGTGGGTTCCTGTTAACCCTCATATCCGGGGCATCGACTGGCAAACCCTGCTCCAACTCAAAATGGCGCATTGCTCGGTCGGGCAGCTGCCACTCTGCGAGCTCGAAATGGATCAGGGGTGTGCGCTGCAACCCGGAGAGCGTGAAGACGAACGACTCTCCCACCCGTCGCGCCAAACGTATGTACGGTGCCCAACGCATTTGGCCCGGAGATAGACGGTCGAACTCCCCTCGATAGTACGTAATGTTGTGATGGGGATCGACTCTCCTCTTGTAGTGGCTAGCCCTCCGGCTGTACTCCCAAGCACACAACCGAGGCCAGACTTTGTCGGTTCCATCCCTACGCGTTGGTGCACCGGGAGCAAGGTGTTCGTAAGACCACACCTGAGAACATCAAAAAATTATATTTATATCGTCGATTCAACAAAAATAAAACACAATAACGAAGACATGATTTATATGATATACCTGCAATAGCGAGAGACATGCACATATGGCTTTGGAGTTGGGCCTCGTTGCCTTGTGCAATGCTCGGTACAGATACGAAAGAACCGCTGCACCCCAGGCATAATCCCCAACCTCCGACAGGTTACCCAACAACGGTAAATATTTCACGCTGACCGTGTTCTTCGACGTCGTTGGGAATAAAATTGCTCCCATCACCCACAAGAGGAAGGCCTTTGTGTACACCACAAGCTCACGGCCCGTATAGTTTTCCGGCAAAACCCCGTAGGTATCTACCAACCACTTCAACTTTATACCACCAGTGCTAAATTGATCCTGGGGTATCGAAGTGAAGAAGTCTCGCGCTGTTCTCTTATTCGTTGCGTCTGACGGAGGAGCAATTACCGGCCGCCCCGTCACCGGCAACCCCAAGATGAACCCTACATCTTCTAGGGTAATCGTCATCTCTCCGATCGGGAAGTGAAACGTATTCGTTTCACTTCTCCACCTCTCAACAAGGGCACCTATCAAGGCCCGGTCAAGCTGTTGAAAGATCTGCCCATGCGTGAAAATCCCAAACCCAATTCCACGCAGTATGCTTTTCTGGGAATTGTTCAAGGTCCATCTCGTGAACTCGCGAGATACTTCTACGGTGGTGAGAAGTTCTCTTTCCTACGAATTATTAATAAATACAATTTGAGCAAAATGAACGGTAAAACAACGTTCGTAATAATAAGAAAGTTGATAAATAATGTATCTTACTCCACCATCCCATATGAGCGTACTGATATGGTTGGCTTGGTCGTATAACACGGATGGATCTTCTGGTCCAGGGATAAATTCCATTTTTTGCAACTGAAACTATGGAATCGGATTTTACAAACGCTAGCACATGAACAAATACATACATATATAAATCCTCATCACCGCTAGCACATGCTCAATGCATAATCAAAACCACGCATAAAACGCAATATTGATCACAACTATAGATTAGAAACATGTAAAGGATTGATTTTGTGAACTTACGTGATCTATTAGGGGGGGATTAAAGCTGCTCTTATGAAGAAATTGCGCAGATCTGCTTGCCAACGCCGCTGGGAATATTTGTGAGTAGGAAGAACACGGGGAGAAGAAGAGTGTAGAAGTTATAGGGGGACTTTCTTTTGGGTTTGAATATATATATTTGCTGTCCGCTGGACAATATATATTTGCCGTCCGCTATATAGTATCGCGGGTCTGTTCCTTGTCCGCTATATAGTATCGCGGACGCTAGACTTTTGGTAGTTTTCTCTACGTCCGCTATACTATGTAGCGGACGACACATTTTTTTCTTCTCTACGTCCGCTACATAGTATAGCGGACGGCCCCGCAGAATGTTTTTGGTTGTGTTCTCTACGTCCGCTACTATTAGCGGACGGCCCCCACTTTTTGGTTTTTCTCTACGTCTATACTATGTTCCGGCCTCTCCAAAACTTCGTTTTTTCTACACTTTTTCCACCTCTCCAAAACTCGTTTTTCTACAAAAAAATTTTTCTTCTACACTTAGTTTTTTCTACACTTAGTTTTTTCTTCTACACTTACTTCCACCTCTCCAACACTTAGTTTTTTCTACACTTAGTCCAAACTGTCCGCTATATAGTATCGCGGATATACTTACCGCAGAAAATGGTTGGCACGGACCAGACATTTAGTTCCCGACCTTCCCGAACCCGGCCTAAGCGGAGGGCCCCTTATATCCGCTATATATATAGAACTATACAATGTGGCGTAATGTAATAAATTGGAATAAATTGGCGCCCGTAATGCAGTTTTAATAAATTGAAATAAATTGGCCCGAAGACTTGTTTTAGCGACATAGTACGTTAATGCTATTTTAATAAACTGACGCCCAAAGACTTGTTTTAGCGACGGAATCAACAATCTCAATTTTTCCAAAAAATAATGTACAATTCATAATCAACGATCTCAATATATCAATATATCGAGGCAACAAAAAAAGGCACAATTAACCAAGAAAAAATTTGAAAACATAATAAACAAGAACATAAATATTTTTATTATAATAAACTATGGTTCACAAATGGGGTACGAAAGCTTTTCACAAGCGCTCCGTTCAAAGATTACAACTTGAAAATCCCACCACCCAAGGTGTTCGAACACTACAAAGTCCCCGAGTTCGAGGCCATGCTGGCGCACGAAGACGTTCCAACCCTCTGCGAATTCCTTTTTTTGGGATCGGCCGGGCTTCAGCTTGATTTCAACCTGCCATGCCCCCTTGCGGCTATATAATCTTGCACTATCATGAATTGTTGTAAATTGATTGGTAAATGCTTCCGGTATGTCCTACCAAACACAAAATACAAAAAATAGGTTAGTTTTGGTTAAGAAAAACAAAAGATCAAACTTTTAACACACGAAAATACAGAGAAAGAGAAAGAGGGATAGCCTACAAGTTCATGCTCAAATCCCGGCATCATGACTTTGAAAAAGTGTTTGCCTACCAGGTGCAAGTTGCCAATATAATCGTAGGCGTAGGTGGTCTCCGATCCAGAAGCCATCGAGATCGTCGTTGAGGTGAGGACGGTGGTGTCGGCGGAGATGTGGGTGACCGGAGATGTGAGTCGCCGTAGATGGGGTAGCGGCTTTAGGTTAGATGTTCGAGAGAGGGGACGCCGTCCGCTACAATAATATATATACCCCGATCTGATTAAATATTTATAGCAGGAGAGAGTTGACGAAGGGACGCCGTCCGCTACAGATACCAAGGGACACTGTTGACGCCATACAGATACCAAGGGGACAGTTCTCGGGGCTCACGCCCGAGACTTTATAGGCGACCGAGGGGACAGGCCCTGACATGTGTCAGCCTAGAGATCGTCCGCCATACAGTATGGCGGACGCCTTTTTCCTGACACATGTCAGG
>JAVXUP010003929.1:0-48256 GCA_033070095.1 Escallonia herrerae | reverse complement strand
GCTTTGTATGAGATCAAGACACAGTGGGTCGGTGCCTACACCAAGAAGTTTTTTGCAGCCGGAATGACTACGACCTCGAGAAGCGAAGCTATGAATTCATTCTTTGATGGGTACGTAGGCCAGTCTTCAAGTATAGCGGAGTTCGTACTAGAGATGCAGAAAGCCGTTGACAGGCAATTGTACCGTGAGAGAGAAGCCGACGCGGCTACAGTTTGCAAAGAAAGAGCTATACTACTTTATTCACCTTTAGAGGCTCATGCGGCTCAAGTCTATACCAAGGAAATGTTTCGACAGTTTCAAGAGGAACTACTAAAGTCGAATCAATATGGCATGACAAAGTTGCACGAGTATTCCACCAGAGATATCAAGGTTTATGCTTTGACAAATGTGACGAACTTCGCCAATCCGTGCTCTTCGTCGGCTCCGAGGACCAGACGACATTTTACCGTAGCAGTTTGTAAGGACACCGGGTTGGTTAATTGCAACTGTCAACTGTTTGAGCATAAAGGTATACTTTGTCGACACGCGTTGAGGGTTTTGAGCGCCAAGAATGCTAGTGAAATCCCTCCACCGTATATCTTGGAACGGTGGACGAAGGAAGCCAACAGAGTCCACGGTCACATTCCTTACGTGCCCAATGTTTCAGTTGATTTCGAGCAATCTGAGACGCTGCGATATAATCACCTTTGTAACATCATGCACGGTTTATCAATGGATGCAGCGTCGACATTTGATGGGTACAGGTATCAAGTTGAAGCAGCCGCACGGGATAAGGCTAAGCATGCACAGTTTAGGATGGCATTACCAGAAACTGTGGACACTCCGACTACTCGACAACTCCAGGCGGTAGATTCAATCGAGCCAAACAGCCAGTCATTGACGGCACTGACCTACAAGGTGAGGAGGACGACATTTTTGATCCAATTATTTCTCAAACAAAAGGGCGAAAACGAGCAATACGCATGAAGAATCCGATTGAAGAAGCAACGGGTCAAAAAAAATTACGAAAGTGTGCGTTGTGTAATAAGATGACTGATCATGACAAGAGAAACCATTATAAAGTGTTAGGTATCGAACCTGGCAGTATGGTCGAGGAGGACGATGATGAGGAAGAGTGTTAGGGTTAATGTTTCAGTTGTATAAATTGAACTTTTATAATGTTTAAATTTGTGATTTGGTTTGTGCAATCTTTAATTTGTGATTTGGTTTGTGGATTATTGATAGTTTTGGTAACTCCGTTTTCGGGCACACTTTAGGCCCCATTTGATAGCTTCCGAAAAAAGTTGTAATTTTTTTTGTCACTTTTTTTTCGCTCATTGCACTTCAGGCACGCTAGTTAGCCCATTTGTAAGACTTTCGGCGAAAAACGAGACACATTAATTTTTGAGTTTTCCTAGGAAGGGCCTATTCGGGCACACTTTAGGCCCCAATTGATAGCTTCCGAAAAAAGTTGTAATTTTTTTGTCACTTTTTTTCCGCTCATTGCACTTCAGGCACGCTAGTTAGCCCATTTGTAAGACTTTCGGCGAAAAACGAGACACATTAATTTTTGAGTTTTCCTAGGAAGGGCCTATTCGGGCACACTTTAGGCCCCATTTGATAGCTTCCGAAAAAAGTTGTAATTTTTTTGTCACTTTTTTTCCGCTCATTGCACTTCAGGCACGCTAGTTAGCCCATTTGTAAGACTTTCGGCGAAAAACGAGACACATTAATTTTTGAGTTTTCCTAGGAAGGGCCTATTCGGGCACACTTTAGGCCCCATTTGATAGCTTCCGAAAAAAGTTGTAATTTTTTTTGTCACTTTTTTTCCGCTCATTGCACTTCAGGCACGCTAGTTAGCCCATTTGTAAGACTTTCGGCGAAAAACGAGACACATTAATTTTTGAGTTTTCCTAGGAAGGGCCTATTCGGGCACACTTTAGGCCCCATTTGATAGCTTCCGAAAAAAGTTGTAATTTTTTTTGTCACTTTTTTTCGAATGCCGTCATATGAAAGGTATATTCGCGCACATTTTAGCGCCAAATTCATAGCATGCGAAAAATTATGTACATTTCTTTTTGGTACAGTTTTTTGTAACATCACAGCAGCTAGCCACGCACGTCAGGATAATGGTAATGAAGGCGTCTAGCTTCATTCTTTTTCAGCTCCCAGGCTATCCTATACCTAAACGTCAAGGCATCCTTCCTAGTCCACGAGGAGTGTTTGAGCACTTCCGAGCGAGCAATGTAGTCCATGTACTTGAGGACGTAAATCCCGCAATCGTGACCGTTATATTGCTTTGGTCGGTCCTTTATCATCACGACCGTCCAAGGGTCACCCTGTGGCCGTCCGCATGCTAGCGAGAGGACAGTAGTCTGCATCCAACAATAAAAACGAGAATCAAGCCTATGAGACAAGAACAATATACTATGAGCCAAGGTCAAAAAATAAATACTAACCACTAAAGTGATGTACTCGTTGTACATCTGTGCCAGCAGCTGTCCAGGCTCGTCCTCCCTTAGGCTATCGTATATGTGAACCGTTCTGAACGCTGGATGGAGAACTAATAGGAACCAGTGGTTTGCATGATGACAGGGTATCATGATAAGGTTCGCATCAGCAGCGGGACATTGATAGTCTGCGTTCATCATGCCTAACACGTTTCGACCTGGTTTCCACTTACTCCTGCCGCCCCCTCGCCTCCATTCTGTGAATTCTCTCACCGTTAATTCCACAAAATGAGTGGGATACATGTTAAGCTTCAAATATTCAGAACGGTTAAAACGTTGCTCTCTAATCCGGAGCAGTTCTATGTAAGCGTTCATGACAAAATTTGAAAGATCTGTCTCCGGCGCCAACGTTCTGATATCCTCATGACCTAGGAATGTCGCAAGGGGAAAGTCTGCTGAATTGACAGGCTCATGCCCGAAGTAGTGCCGGTCGATCCAAGCCATCTTGTCCGACCTCAATGGCTTCGTCGCTTGTCCTTTGTCCGACCGAAAGCTTGGGCGCGAGGCCTGGATTCCTACTTGGGGAACCTGACTCTGGCACTGAGAGTCGTATGCGTCAGGAGGCAAGCGACTATACGGCTCCCACACCTGACTCTGGGGCTGATAGTCGTACGCGTCAGGAGGAGGGCGACCAGACGGCTCCCACACCTGACTCTGGGGCTGATAGTTGTACGCGTCAGGAAGAGGGCGACCAGACGACTCCCACACCTGACTCTGGGGCTGATAGTCGTACGCTTCAGGACGAGGGCGACTAGACGGCTCCCCTTCGTAACCCCGGTACGCAAGACTAAAGTTTTGAACTTCAGTCTTGTACTTCTCAATGGACCTCTTGAGATTGTCAGGAGCCTGCGCGACAAACCAGTCAAACGACTCCAGCTGCTTGAACACCTCAATGCCCTGGTCAACCTAAAAAACATGCATAGAAAATATGGCTAATCATATTTGACAAATGGTCGATAAGGTGCGCAAATAAATTATCAAACAACACTAGCATGACTTACAATGGCCAATGCCCAGAACTGGTCATAGACCTCACGTGGCGCGTACGATGTCTTCTTCACCTGGGAAGGGCGATTCACCCTCGTGCGCGTCACCCTGAGAAACCACTGTAAGTATTCCTCAGTACTAATGCCGTCGTGCTTCAGCGATACAAGGCTATCATACGTTTCCTGCCAGGTATTCCACTGGTGCACCTCGTCACCCAACAAAATCAAGGCATCAGCCACCTCGAAGTTCGGCCCTCGACCACCCCTGTATGGCCGCATGTCTACAGCGGGTTTTGGTATCCCTTGTGGACAGCCAGCTTGCTTCATAGCTCGATCGGGCATCTGAAACTCACATTCTTCGAAGTGAATGAGCGGCACCCGAACCAAACCTGCCAGCACGTACGACACCGGAAGTTGCCAACACCACTCATCCAACAGATGCATCACCTTGCCATATGGCTGCCACGTCACCTGGGATGCATCTAGTATCTCTAGTTCCCCCCGATAGAACTTTAGATGGTGGTGAGGGTCTACCCGTCTCCTCCTCCGGTTGGTCGTAGGCCCCCAGGCCCACACCCTAGGCCACGTCTCATCGGAATCTACCAACGGTTGTGGACGACCCATGGGTAGCCTCTCGTAAGACCAAACCTGTGAATGCAAACATTATATGGAATTAGTAATTAATCCCGAATATATTGACTAAGGATCCTACCAAGAAAATAAATGCTCATACCTGTAATAGAGTCAGGCAGGCGGCAATGGACTTGGCACCGTTTCTCGTAGCCTTATGCAGTGCTCGATATAGGTGCGCAAGGACAGCTGAACCCCACGAATAGGAGTATACCTCCTCAAGATCCTCCAAGAACACCATATACTTCGGATGCACCGTGTTTTTCGAATGCGTCGGAAGTAATATAGCTCCAATAATATACAGAAGGAATGCCTTCGTATACGTCACGAAATCTTGAGGAGTGTATTCATCCGGTAGCACGCCGTACTGCTCTCTCAGCCATTTAAGCTTGACGCCGTTTGTTGTAAGCGCTGCCCTTGGAATTCCCGGAAAATACTGCATAGCCATATTCGCTATGGATGCAGACGGCACGTTCAAAGTAACGGGTCTGCCGTGACATGGGATTCCAAGTATAAATCCGACGTCCTCTAACGTAACAGTCATTTCACCAAACCGGAAGTGAAATGAGTTCGTCTCGCTCCTCCATCGTTCAACTAGAGCGGATATAAGGCAATCGTCGTGTCGAGACCATTTCCCGGGATCGGTGAACAGGGTTAAATTTTGACGGTGTAATAGCTGTATTTGTTCCTCGTTTAGTACCCACTCTTCAAGGTGCCTTGTGCTTTGAATTGTTTCCAAAACACCCCTATCGACACCGTCAAATACGTGCCTCGCGACGTGGTCATCGTCATCGTATAGGATTGATGTATCATGAGGTCCAGAGCTGAAATTCATACCTTTAAGAACAAAATATAATTATAAACCAACTTAGCGTCCATAATATCCATAATATTTACATTCCAAAACTATAACTGGATCTTTAACCTAGCTTACCAACACATTAGCAATAGTCATTATTTCAATGTATTAAAACAAATCCTCAATTCCCACCACTCCGAACGCTTAATTACGCTAGTTCCCACTGAATTTAGCGCCAACGTGGTTATATAGCAATATATAGCCCGATGGCCCCTACACCTCCAACACCTCAAAACCGCTTTAAAGTCAAGTTTTTAAATGTATTACGTCAATTATATACCAAATATATCAGGAAAAATTTTAAAGGGGGGCAAGTTACCAAAACACCCGCTACTTATGCAAAATATCCCCTGGCAGTCATCGCCGGTGCGTCACAAGGTTCAGAACATCTGGAACAAAATAAGTTTTCGGGTGTCTCACACCCTTTCCTGAACTAAAAGTTATTTTAAGGTATGAATTTTAAGCTGGATCCTTCCTAGCAAAATAGCCCCCGATCAGCGGCAAATTACCGAAATGCCCCTGAGCGTTCACTATCACCCCAACGCCCCCGAACCAGCTTCAAAACAACATTTCAGGTGGTTTACTTACATTTCTGGACTAAAAAGTCGTTTGAAAAACTTGGCACGGGAAAATTACCAAAACACCCCTTGGCGCGGGAAAATTACCAAAACACCCCTACGCGCGCCACGTCAGCTTCAAAACAACATTTCAGGTTTTGTAATTATATTTCTGGACTAAAAAGTCCGTCAAAAAACTTAGCACTGTAAAATTACCGAAATACCCCTCTCGGGGCGGCGAATTACCGAAATGCCCCCTGGCATAAAAAAATATCAAAAGTGCTTCGAAATGCTACTTGAGGCTTCCTGAATTCATTCTTGACATAAAAAGTATTTTACGGAGGTTTCGCCCAAAAATCGCGAACCGGTGTCCGGATCAAGCGCTTAAAGGGCCGTTCGGCCAAAAAAATAGGTAACGGCTTCGGAATGGCCCGAATTCCTGGGGAATGGAACTTCCCAACATCCTAGGATTCTCATAAAAGTTTCGCGCGAAATCGCGCTAGCTTGATATTTTAAAATACACTGCAGAGTTACAAGGTTCCCCGTATCAGTTAACCCCTTTCCAGTCTTTGGAAAAATCTGAAATTTTTACCTGAGACAGATCCTTTAAGAATAACTAGGGTCTCTTTTTTGCATTTTGGCAAAATCTAGCTCTAGCTATTTTTTATAAATTCGTGAAAAACTGTCTATATTTGGCACCCTAAAAAATCGCTGTTTTGGAATCTATAAATGTAATACGCTGATTTGTATAAACCTAACATTGAATTATAAGGAAATTCAAAATACTTACTTGTTGTGACTTGATGTATTTAAAGAAAAAACTACCGATCTTCTAGCGGTTATCCACCGATCTTCTAGCGTAAAATTTTTTGATTTGTATTGTTATGGAGATTATGTAGGTGAGATATGAAGTACGAAGGAAGTTGGTAAAAGATGCAGAAGAAGGGTTCGGGGGAGGGGATTATAAAGAGAGAAGCGAGGAAGAGAGAAGAAAAAAGACAGAAAAAAGTGAGGAAGGGTGGGTGTTTATGCGGTCAAAGGCTGCTGCAAAAAAAAAATTTCGGCAGAAGGACACCACGTTGGGCATCACGGGGGAGGGAAGGACGACACGTGGCATCGTGGGGAAGGACACCAGGTGGGGCATCACTCGGGGGGGGGGGCGCCACGTGGCAGGGGAGGGGGGAGGGACCAACCGCGGGTTGTAGGAGCGGTTGGGCCCTGCGGATGAGGGGAGGGGACGCCACGTGGCAGAGGGAGGGGACCAACCGCGGGTTGTAGGAGCGGTTGGGCCACGTGGCAGGGGGAGGGGACGCCACGTGGCAGGGAGGGGACCAACCGCGGGTGGTACCAGCGGTTGGGCCACGTGGCAGGGGGAGGGGACGCCACGTGGCAGAAGGAGGGGACCAACCGCGGGTTGTAGGAGCGGTTGGGCCACGTGGCAGGGGGAGGCGACGCCACGTGGCAGAGGGGAGGGGACCAACCGCGGGTGGTACCAGCGGTTTTATAAATGTAATATATTTGGCACCCTAAAAAATCGCTGTTTTGGAATCTATAAATGTAATACGCTGATTTGTATAAACCTAACATTGAATTATAAGGAAATTCAAAATACTTACTTGTTGTGACTTGATGTATTGGAGGAAAAAACTACCGATCTTCTAGCGGTTATCCACCGATCTTCTAGCGTAAAATTTTTTGATTTGTATTGTTATGGAGATTATGTAGGTGAGATATGAAGTACGAAGGAAGTTGGTAAAAGATGCAGAAGAAGGGTTCGGGGGAGGGGATTATAAAGAGAGAAACGAGGAAGAGAGAAGAAAAAAGACAGAAAAAAGTGAGGAAGGGTGGGTGTTTATGCGGTCAAAGGCTGCTGCAAAAAATAAATTTTCGGCAGAAGGACACCACGTTGGGCATCACGGGGGAGGGAAGGACGACACGTGGCATCGTGGGGAAGGACACCAGGTGGGGCATCACGCGGGGGGGGGCGCCACGTGGCAGGGGAGGGGGAGGGACCAACCGCGGGTTGTAGGAGCGGTTGGGCCCTGCGGATGAGGGGAGGGGACGCCACGTGGCAGAGGGAGGGGACCAACCGCGGGTTGTAGGAGCGGTTGGGCCACGTGGCAGGGGGAGGGGACGCCACGTGGCAGAGGGAGGGGACCAACCGCGGGTGGTACCAGCGGTTGGGCCACGTGGCAGGGGGAGGGGACGCCACGTGGCAGAAGGAGGGGACCAACCGCGGGTTGTAGGAGCGGTTGGGCCACGTGGCAGGGGGAGGCGACGCCACGTGGCAGAGGGGAGGGGACCAACCGCGGGTGGTACCAGCGGTTGGGCCACGTGGCAGGGGGAGGGGACGCCACGTGGCAGGGCGGGAGACCAACCGCTGGTACCACCAGCGGTTGGGCCACGTGGCAGGGGGAGGGGACGCCACGTGGCAGGGGCCATGGGGTTGGGCCACGTGGCAGGGGTGGGGGACGGCACATGGCAGGCATATTAATGCCAACCGCTGGTTGTGCATGCGGTTGGTGTCCTTTTTCTCTCTCTCGCCATTTTCTCACCATTTCTCGTGCCTTTTTTGCCATTAATGCAGTGGCCGTACACCTTTTTCGTCCTTTTCGCGCCACCTGGCCAACCGCTGCTCTTACCTGCGGTTCGGTGGAGAAATTGTTTCTCCACCGGTGGGTGTGGATCGGCCCTATATATATATATATATATATATATATATATATATATATATATATATATATATATATATATATATATATATATATATATATATATATATATATATATATATATATATATATATATATATATATATATATATATATATATATATATATAGTGCCGATGATGATTTATGCCTAAATTATTGTTTTTCACGTGTTAATGTCTTTGTATATAATCTATATGAAGTCAGATATGGATAGGATACGGGCTATTCGTGGCCGGGCTGGACGCCGAGCTGCTTCCTCCCCGGTTAGTCCCACCTCGTCATTGCCTACTGATGACGAGGCACAGAGTGATCGCGGACAGCCATCGGGGGCCCAGCCCCAGCCGTCGCCTTCACCGTCGCCCCAGCCATCGCCGTCGCCCCAGCCCGACGCAGATTCATCCCACACGCGCGTGCATTCTCCATCTTCCGTGGGTTCTACCTCAGGTATAGTTGATAACGGTGTTTCGTACATTTTCGCTAGCCTTATATTTGAACTGTATTAATGTCTGTGTTTTGTAGGATCTCGACGAGGCCGTGGTCCGACACGCGGGGTACGCATCGACCCCCAGCGTAAACAGAGAGTTACGCTCACGCAGGAGGGCCTGTAAGTACTAAAAATATCACCTCATGCCTTATGTTTAAAATTTTGGGGTGTTAATTTATATTTGAACTGTATTAATTAATTTAATTACTTCTTTGGCAGGATCCTGGAGAATATTGCGAGGACGAAGATCGGCGTTCTTGTGAAGGGCCGATTCTTCGAGCCACGCCTGTACTGGAAGGACTGGGATGCCGCTGCGAGGGAGGCCCTATGGGAGGAGTGGCTGGTACGGTGAAGTATTTTTTTCAGCGTTAGTAAATGTTAAATTACAGTTTGTTTTATGTTGTTAATTTGTGTTATTGAATGCCTTACAGGAGGGGTTCACGTTTGACACGCCTCAGCAGCAGGTACTGGGGCAGCAGGCTTTCTTTGCCTACATCGGCAAGAATTACCGCCGATGGCTCCACGATGCACGGGACCGGGCGAAGAAGGCGCTGCCCGCGGGTGCCCCGATGACGGACATGGCGAGATATCCCCCACATTGGATATCTCACCGTGTATGGGGGGAGATGATAGATCGGTGGGCTGCGGATCCAGGTTGGGACGCCAAGAGTAAGAGCGGGACTGAGAACAGACAGAACAAAGATCCGACGCACACGGGGGGGTCGGTGCCACACGACATCGTCCGACACAAGAACGCGGTCGAGCACCCGGATCTGGAGGACGATGAGGTCGTAGCTCTGACGTATAATCAGACGCACGTGCGGAAGAAGGACAAGGACGAGACGCACCGGGCGGGCGACTATATTTCAGATATTGCCCGGCGGATCGATGTGAGTCAATTTATTTAAGTTAATGTTTTTTCTTTCTATCCTCAATGTCTGTTTCGTTAATTAATGCCCTAACATATCGTTAAACCACTATTTTTGCAGGCCTCGTATGAACAGCTAAGGGGGTCCGAGCAGCAGTCCGGACAGCCATCAGCGTCCACTAGTACGGCTGCGAGTACTGGGGGGTTGAAGCGATGGCTGGATACGCCGGAGGTCGTGAATCGGCCGAAAGGCCGCATACGCGGCCTGCCTAGCACGACTGCTCGTGCCGTGATAGGAGCGTCCTCACCCCCTGCTGCCCCTCCACAGACACCGGCTCCTCGGCCTCAGTTGGACGACGAGGAGATCCAGCGCATTGCTACAGTGGTGTGCCGGATGATCAGGGAGCAGGGCACTGCTGGACAGGCCGCCCCGGCCCCGGATCAGCAGGATCCAGATCCGGGACTCGGGAACCCCTGATGAGCCCCTTCCCGTGCCCGTTCCTAGCTTCCCCCCCCCCCGTGCCCGGCTTGTACTCTTCTCCCCTCTCCTAACCGGCTATATCCGGTTCCCGGCTTGTACATATATGAATTTTTTTTATTATAAATTTTTTTTATAATTGATTATATATATTTCTTTCTGTATTGATTATTGCGCGTTGTTGTTGAGATTTGAAAATTGTATTACAGGTTTGGGTAATTGAAAAATAAAAAAAAAATTCAAAAAAAAAATTGACTTTTGGCGACGGATTAATTCCGTCGCTAAAGTATTCCTACAATCAGTTATTTAGCGACGGAATATTCCGTCGCTAAATAAGTTTTTTAGCGACGGAATATTCCGTCTCAAAAATATAAATCCGTCGCTAAAGAATATAATTCGCGACGGAATATCCGTCGCTAATTAAAATAAATCCGTCGGTAAAAATGACATATTTAGCGACGGATTTAAAAATTCCGTCGCTAAACTATTAGTGACGGGCTTTTATACGAGGGATATTTAGCGACGGTGAATCCGTCGCTAATTCTTTTAGAGACGGATTTTTGGCTTTTAGCGACGGATTACCCCGTCGCTAAAACCCTATTTTCTTGTAGTTTAAAATCAAAAGTGGTGTTTCTGATTTTATAATCTTTTTGCCTTTGAGGCGTTACTTTACCTTTGAGGCGTTATTTTAAACACTAATTTTTTTCGTGTAAATACTTAACAAAATTATCTTAACTATTTAAAATAGGTTTCGTGATTCCAAAATCAATCACAAACACCCTCATATACTACATCTTTCATTTATTGTTTTTTTTTGCCTCAGTAGATTTTTATCTCATCTTGCAGCTATCTTTCCTTTTTGATAAAAAAGTTATTATCCACTTCAAAACTTCTTCTATTTTTTTTTGGTTAATAAGAGAATTGCATTCAAAGAAAGGAAATCGGTTCAGCCATAAGGCCAATACTAACCAAGCAACCAAAGAGGTTCAAATAAAAAAAAGGTGGCTATAAACGCCAAAGCCTACAAGACAAACTGCACCAAACTATGAGTAATCATCATAACAAAAAAGGCCTATAACCTCACGTTGTCATTAACCCAGTCTTGATATACGTCTATGCGGGCCTGACAAGCAAAAGATGCTAACATCCGTGCTTCCTTCAAAATGTGAGGATCCGCCCTGTTGATACTAAAGTGATGATAGTTTGTTACGCTATAGCAAAATTCATAGATGATGTGTGCCACCGTATCTAGAATATCATCAGTACCTGCCAACTGATTGAGCAGAAAACAAGATTTTGTTAGAACCTTTAAATAAAGAAAATTTTGTTTGAGAGCCCATAAAGATGCAGTATGCAAACCAGTGGCTAATGCAGTATAAATATCCGAAGCCAAAGATGAAAAGGCCGCAGAACCACATCTCATGCTATTACTATAACAGGATAAACCAATACCCACCCTAAGGCGTTTACTATCAAAACAAGAATGGATGATCATGGTAAAAGGAACAATAGTTAGGCAAGAACAAGGCACAAGGCAGCTGTGAACAGTGATCGACGCAAAAAGAATTTTTGGGTTTTGTTTATTAAGTGGTGAGCAGTTTGGTTGAGGAAGAGAGAGAGGTCTAGAAGGAAGACGGTTTAGATCGGCTTTAATCGAGGTAGACCATGAGAGTATTTGTGGGATAATCACCCATGGGTTGAAGAGAATATTTTGAAAACAAAATTGTTCTCATGGATCCAAATAAACCAAATAGTAAAAAAGAAATAAATAGAAACGAGAAAATTTGAGGGTCCAAATTTCCTGTCAATCCAAGCAATAAGCCATTCTCGTCCGGTATATCTGACATCTTCGCTGTGAATTCCAATGGGTATGCCAAACCAGATAGGTCTAACAGAAGGGCATTTCACAAACAAATGGGTGACGTCTTTCGAGTGAAGATCACAGAAAGGGCAAACATCTCGAGGTTGAATCTCGAGGTCTTTTAGGTTGGATTGTAAGGGTAAACGGTCCCAAAGAATCTGCCAAACCAGGAATCGTATCTTTAGCGGTAGCAGCAGCTTCCATAGTTTTTTCCAGATGTTTACAAAGAAGGTAGAAAGAGGGTAAGGTAACTTCCGATAAAGATTTTTGTCCTCCACTTTTTCCATATAAAGCATGTTGTAAGCGGAGGAGACTGTGAATTCTCCATGAGTCGTTGGGCCCTAGACAGGCTGATCATCAAAGTCAAGTTGTGGAATATGGATGGCTAGCATTAGCAATAGGAGGAATAAAAAGTGATTCAATTTTTTGTTGGTTCCACCTGCCATTATAAATCAAATCATACATAAGGTTAGTACTTGCATCGGGCCAAAAATTTAGAGTAGCCTGTGTTAGGAGAAGTCCTGTGTTTGAGGGAATCCAGTAATCATTCCAAACAGAAATGCTCCGGCCATTTCCAACTTGCCATCTTAGACAAGAGAGGAGGGTTTTCCTGCCCCTAAGAATGCCACGCCATCCATTCGAGAAGTTGCCAGTTGCAGGAGAGATGAGGAAGTTCTGGAGAGTGCAATACTTACCTTGCAAAACCCTGGCAATGAGGGATTCTGGATTTGCCATAATTCTCCATGCAATTTTGGAGAGAAGAGCTTGATTAAAAAGCCTATAATCTTTGAATCCCAGACCACCAAATTCCAAAGGGCCACACAAAGCTTGCTAGTTGATCCAATGCATGCCACGATTGTTCTCATTTCCTGACCACTAGAACCTACCCAGCAAGGAGTCAATCTTATGACACACATGAGCTGGAAGGAGGCATACCTGAATATGGTAAATTAAAAGAGATTTCAGAACATATTTGATTAGAGTGGCCCTTCCAGCTGTATTCAGAAGAATCCTTTTCCAGCTTACGCATCGATTTTTGACTTTTTCAATCAGGTGTCTCAAAAAAAGACTTTCCTCTGGGTAATGACATCGAACGGGGTTCCTAAGTAGGATCCGAAGGTCATTGATAATTTGAACCCCAAGCTTCGGGTCACATAATCAGCATCAGGCAGTCCGACATTTGGACTTAAAAAGACTGAAGATTTTGAGAAGTTGATTTGTTGGCCCGATTCGGAGCAATAAAGCTCCAAAGTAGATTTGATCGAGTCAATAGAATTATGCGTAATCTTTGTAAAGATCATGGCACCATCAGCAAAGAAAAGATGATTTATAGGAGGATTATTCGAGCCAGCTTTGATACCAAGAATCAACCGCATATCTTGAGCCTTGGAAAAAGATGCTGATAGTCCTTCAGCACAGAGAATAAATAAATAAATAAGGAGATAGTGGATCCCTTTGCCTGAGGCCGCAGATAGGTTAAAAGTGTTTAGAAGGTGAGCCATTGATTAACACTTCATACGAGACTGTAGACACACACTGCATGATAAGATGAGTAAGATGTGCTGGGAACAACATTTTCCTGAGGACTGTTTCAAGAAAGGTCCACTTTACCCGATCAAAAGCTTTACTCATATCCATCTTGATAGCTCCTAGGATACTCTTTGTTCTTTTAGCACTTCTAATTTTGTACGATAATTCTTGAGCAATTAAGATATTGTCCACAATGTGCCTCTTTCCCACAAAAGCGTTTTGGAATTGAGAGATGAGGTCACCCAGAGAACCTTTGATACGATTCGCCAAAACCTTAGAGATAATCTTCCAGAGGGTTGATGAGTTTTGTGCATCCTTTTGTCAGGCATAGATGGTGAATTATTTGCATCATCCGAGAGATCGTCTTCATCAAAATTAGAATCCGGAGCTGCAAAGCACTTCCGTATTGTTGATGGCGCCGATAAAGTGAGTTAGTGCCCATAGCTATAGTCTTTAAATTGAAAGATGTACTGGGATTAGCCTGCAAGATTAGTTCATGGATTTTGCAAGCATGATTAGTCTCAGAAGAATGATAGATTTCCAGAGTTAGATCTTTTCTCAGCTGTTGCATGGTAGTCTCCAAGCCGTGAGGCGACAGATCCCATTTCCCACTACCATTTTCAGTTACCAAAGAGTCCAAAGCATGATTCGTGGGAGATTCCCCACGGAATAAGGCCCATGAAGAGTGATCAGATTTGTGTTACATGCTTCAGGGGAGATAAATGGGCTTAGATTTGTGTTACATGCTTCAGGGGAGATAATTGGGCCAAGCCCGGATTCAGTTGTCAAGGCTGGAGACGGAAGGCCTTCGTGTAAGCTGGAAACAGTTCTGGTAGAGTTCGGGCCCAGAAAAGCGTGTAGCATAAAACCATAGAGGAGATGATGTAGGTCCATGTAGAATAAATTGTAGTTTGGGCTGGGACCTTGAAAAGTAAATAAGTGAGGCAACCAGAAGATGTTGGAGGCTTGCGCATCATGGGAGAAAGACTAGAATTAATGGCCCTGGTAACTAGTTGTAGCATGCCTCCCGAAACAATAAATAAGGTAGCTTTCTGAGCTGACTCCACATTTATTTCAGATTTGGAGGATCCAAGCAGGATTTGCATATCATGGAGAAAATCCCATGAAGATTTCTGTTCCCACGCAGTGGGTATAAGAAGATGGGATGATTCAGGTGGCGCCGTAATGAATGATGAAAAATCTTTCTACTGGATATGAAGATCTTCAGAATTAATATATTTCCTATCCGATAATAAAGATTGAAGATCTTGCTAGATATTGGGCTGTTTTTTCTTGTTCCAACATCATGACCATTTCCAATGATTCTGGGAGTACTTCAAATTCCTGTACCTCCGGTGAAATCTCCTCAGATGAAGAATCAGAAATTGTAATCACCTCCTGGACAATGGACTCCGAATCCTCCATTGCTTCACCTTCCACTAGATCTTCAAAGGCATCTTCCATGATGACATCTTCAATAATTCCATCAAAAAAATTCCCCAATGGTAGTGCAACGATGTCATTCGTAGGAGCTTCTAATTCGGCCAATAATTCCTCAAGCTGCTCTTGGTCAAGTAAGTTCCCATTAAGATCAATATCCCCTCAAAAACTACCATTTTCCGTTGGCGCCTCAGCCGTAGCCTCGGAGCCTGAAGCTTCATCATCCCTAGGGGTGGCTACATTAGATCCAACAGTGGAGTGTAAAGAAGTTCATGCGGTTGCGAAACTGAGGTCATCACTGGAGACAATGGAAGGAGCCGGAGAAAAAACGTCATAAAGGTGCGTGAGGTATGTACCCTCAACATCCGACGAAATAGCAATTCTAGAGGATTGATTCAAGTCAGAATTTGGTAGAGCTCTTAGGGAATTTGCAAACATTGGGTAGTCATTCATAAAGTGCATGGCAAAAATTTATGTGTTGGGTATAAGAGCATTTCATCTAGATAACAGTTCGACCACATCGACAGGTGAAGCTCGGCAGTGAATGTTTTCATGTCCGATGCACCCACAACGATAGCAATATGTAAAAATGTGTTCATACTTACATCGAAGCATTGACCAACCAGGTCCATCAATCAAAGTGATAAAAACAACAGGTAGCAGAGGCACGTCAACAAAAACCCTTACTTTAATGCGGAAATAATCTTTATTTTGAACCTGTTTCTCATACCAGTCAATTTCAAGTATTGAGCCTGCCACCCAGCCAATACGTTCAGCCAAAGAAAAATGGTAGCAGTCACTCGAAATATTACTAACCTGCATCCATAAGTCCGTCGTAGGGAATTGGACCTTAGCGTAAATCACATGTGGAAACCACGGTTGAAGAAGTAGCAGAGCACCAAAGAAGTTCCACGGGCCGTTGTTGAGCACAAGCAGAGCATCAGTTGCTACAGTAAAATGGAAAAGGAAAACAGTTGGGACTTTTTAAACCCCAACTGGGCCCTGTAAAAACCAACATTCTCTCACCCTTTTCTGTATTTTCTTTTCAGAAAAAATTCTCATATCAATGAATTTTCCAAACAGCAACTTGTCTTTTTCCTCTCGTTCATTGAAAACCAGCTGAGGATTAATGGGAATCATAAAGGTACGAAGGTCCACGTTGTCTGCTTCAGTCATGTTCAGGTCATTGTTAAACGGGTCGGCCATTAGGGTAAACTACAAGATGCCTGTCTGGCTGAAAACAACAAAAAGTAGGTTGACAGAATAAAGGAAGTAGGGTCGAGTCAACAACAAAAGTGAAAAGGGGATGTGGAAGAAAGTACTTAAGGAGCTAGAAAAGGTTAAAAATGAGCCATGTAAAAGAACCTGAAAGACTTGCAGGTTGGAGTAAAGGAGAAAGAGTACAGAGAAAGCATCTTTCAGTTTTTTAGAAAGGTAGGGGAAAGAGGGAGATTCTGACACTTACGCGCTTCTCCCTCATATGCATACTTAACCATGTTCTTCAAAACTTCTTGAATGATATATAAGAGAAGAGTATGCTAAAAAAATTCATAGAATTAGACAAACTCCTCATATTCGATAAAATCACATGAAACATTTGGAGATGTCTGCAAAACCTTTTGTCTTATAATGTGAAAAGAAACTGTTGTGGCCAAAAATTGACCGGTACCGAACGAGAGTCGGTTGGGACCAAACGAGAACGTGAGCAAACCTGCAAAGCACAACAAGAGCAAACGGTGACGCGCCGGGACCCCCGGAGGGGGCTCCGGCGGGGAGTCTCCGATGCTTAAGTCAGTAAGCAATTTTGAGAGAATATCTAAAAATATTAGATAGTCAGAACTTACATTTTTCCTCCCCTTCACTTCCATTTTATAGGAATATATTAAAGGGTCAGTTACTTGACATAATGGGTAGTTCTCCTCATTAGTGGGAGGTTACCAGGTTTTAATGGGCAGTTAACAAAATTGATGGGTGATTATTACCCATAATGGGAGAGTGGGAGTGGTTAATGCCACTTCCCAGCTCTCCAAAAGTCACAGGGCAGTTTCAGAATTCTCTGGTTGGGACACGTGTCGCTCTCCCACAGGTGTATATTTTTACCCATATTATTTGCCCCCCATTCCATGTTCTTTCTGAGAAAGAAGATGGAAGCATGATAATTGACTTAGCATCGAATTTTAGACTTTATTAAGGGATGCTCCGTGTTAGGAATTTAAACCAAAAGCGATATCTCTCTCATTGGTAGAGTGCAGAAACTTTTGGTTTGGCAAAGGCGGGCTTGTCTACCCGGCCTGCCGAATACAGGCTTAGAAGGGCTCGCCTACTTGATTGGTAGAGCTGAGGCCTTAAACGTGCTCGTCTATTCGGTTAGCTGAGTAGAGAGCATGGATGTAGTCTTCTGCTTAGCTGGTCGAGTAGAGTCTTAAAGGAGCTCATCTGCTGGGCTGCGCGAGCAGAGAGACAGAGTAATGTGCTAGTCACCTCGGCCTAGCGAGCAGAGGCTTAGGAGACTCCGAAGGCGCTCGTCTGCTCGGCTTGGCGAGATGACTCTAATGTGTTCGTCTGCTCAGCCTAGCGAGCGGAGGCTTAAAGGTTCTAAAGGCGCTCGTCTGCTCGCTTGGCTAGCAAAGAGACTGAGACTAATGTGCTAATCTGCTCAGCCTGGCAAGCAGAGACTTAAAGATTCTAAAGATGCTCGTCTGCTCGGCTTTGTGAGCAGAGGCTTAGACCTCGAATGGAGTTCGCCTACTCGGTTGGGCGAGTAGAGGCAAAAAAAGGTCTAATGTGCTTGTCTGCTTGGCTAGAGCAGATGCATGGGTCTAATGCACTCGTCTACTCGGCAGAGGCTAAGACCAACAGAGCTTGTCTACTCGACTAGAGGCATTGGTCTATTGCGCTCGTCTGCTCGGCAGAGGCTAAGACCAAAGGTGCTCGTCTACTCGGCTAGAGCAGAGGCATGGGTCTATGCGCTCGTCTGCTCGGCAGAGGCTAAGACCAAACGTGCTCGTCTACTCAGCTAGAGTAGAGGCATGGGTCTGTGCGCTCGTCTGCTCAGCAGAGGCTAAGACCAAATGTGCTCGTCTGCTAGGCCTAGTGAGTAGAAGCTTACTCTAAAGGAGCTCGTCTACTCAGTCTGGGGAGCAGAGGCCTTATAGAGGATTCGAGTGAAGTAGCGTGTCCACTAGATTTTATCTTTTCTATAAAGGGGGTACAAAGGTAAGTTGCCCCCCGTTATGCTGATCGAATGGCGCCACGTGGTGGTTGTCCTAAAGGCCATGAGACCATGGCTATTGGATTACAATAATATCTCTATATAAGGAGAACTTTATTTCATTTAAAGCAAGAAAGACTTTGAAAGGACTAAAGGAGCTCGCTTGCTTGGATTGGCGATGTAGGAGTCCATCGGAGTTCTTCAGCTCAGTCCGGAGAGTAGTGAGCTAGGAATTTGAAGAATCTCTACTCTGCGAGGCTTACGCGACTTCTCGAGAAAGAGTATGAGTGCTTAGCTGCGCCAAGGTTTAGTGGCTCTTTATAAAGATTAGTACGGGTGTTCGGCTAGACCAACATAAATGTTTTCAATGAAGGGGTGTTGGATGATGATTGGCACTGTCATGCTGAGCTTCTCAAAGTGTCGGTCATAAGAGTGGCTAGAGCATTGGCTGAGGTACTAACAAGTGAGCCTCGTAATCTCTTATTAGGCCGTTTATTCCTAGAATGACAACACTCCTCGTCATTTAGAAAAAGTTATGTCATTATTGAGACGGTTTTGGTAATTTTCATGATGCACAAGGCGAGATTATTTCCGAATTCGCCGTTCGGGTGACCTTGGACGTTGGATGCAAAAGCTCTCAGCGTGATGATTAAGAGGTTAGGTGAGGCATCATTGAATAAGTTGTCGTTGACAAGTGGTGGTTTGTAGTGCTCGATACATCTGAGAGGGACGATTGACCAAGGTGTGAAACTGCTTGATAGATTATTACATGGCATGAGTGGTGATGAGCAGGTCGTACTGCTCAACCATCGTATGAGGGGGAGCGCAGGCTTCGTCCGAGAGTGGTCGTAGTCTCATATACATTTAGCCCCCTGACTAAGAAGGCATAGATACAAAGATGGCTTCTTAGTCACTGCGTAGGGAATGCTCGTAAAAAATAAGGCATAGATGCAATGATGGCTTCTTAGTCATTATATAGGGTATGTTCATAAAAAGAACCGATGTTTGCCGACTCGGTGAGACAAGTAGATAAAGCTAGGGAGTGCGGCTGTCTACTCGATTAGATGAGCAGATAAAGTTAGAGAACCATGGTCGGTGCAAGCAAGTAGTGGACGAGAGCCTGTTTGGTCAATATGTCACTGGATGAGCAACCAAACATGGTGCCATATGCTGCCAATATGCTGTTCGGGGATGTGTAACAATCACTGGCAACTCTGGCGAGTCCGGTCCTAGATTTGCTCGTCACACAAGCATGAGCTATCGGGGCTAATAGGTTATTGGTAGCGTGTGGTCTCTGCTACGCAAGTCATCACGTTATGCCGGGCAGGCAGAACGCTGCCATTGAGGAAGTTTCCACATACTCTTAGAGTTTGTGGGTGGAGTATAATCCCTCGCATATGAGCTAATTAAGGCAGCTATATTATAACGCTAAAATATGAGTAAAATTCATGCTATGTGGTACCATTACTACCTTGTCGGTTTAGACGGTTGGGATGTGTCGTATTGCGTGACGCAAGCGGGGCATAATAACAAAGAATTATTAGCCTCAGATACCTTTAATGTACTTAGCCGAATGAAGCAATTGTGCAATGCTAGACCAAAAAATGGATAGATCTAGGCTAAAAATATTTAAGTAATGCATGGGCGTGTGCTAAGCGTGTCACCGCATAAAATCATAGTCGTTTTGTATCATGTTGTATAATACAAGTGTATTTATACATTCGTAGCGACGAATGTGGCTATTCATGCACTTTAGAGAAAGCAAATATGTACAAACAATTGCAAGATAAGATTATGGGCTAAAACCATAAATATTCATATTTATGGTGTTAAAACATAATTATTTAATGAAGGAAAGAGTGCACCTAAGTCTCGATGAATAGAGTTGTCAAACGGGCCGGGCGGCCCGTGGGCTGGCCCGACCCGGCCCGGTTCTGGCCCGGCCCCGTCCATGAACAGTAGCGGCCCAGCACAAGCGGGCTTGGGGCATGGGCCTGGACCAGGCCTTCAGATTCTGCGAAAAAGCCTGGCCCGGCCCGAAGTCGGCCCGGTTCTGGCCCGGTTTGGCCCGGTCTGCGGCCCGGGTCTGGCCCGGTTTTGGCCCCACCACTTGTTTGAATTTTTTGCTTTTCCCCCTTTTCTTCCACCCCTTTTCCAAAATTTCACTTTTACCCCCCCAACAGCAATATAACGGCTAGTTTGGGGGGTATTTTAGTCTAACCTATATTTTTCAACTCCTTTACACTCTTACCCTCCCCAACAACTATAAACGGATAGTTTGTAGGGGTATTTTGGTCTTTTGTGAAGTTTCTAAAATCTATAAATTCACACCATTTCTCTCTAATTTTTCACACCAATCTTCTTACTCTCTCTTACCTAAACATTCTATATTTCTACAAGCTTTGCTACTATTTTCCTCTCCAATTACTACTCTTGCTAATTACTACTAGTATTTACTAATTAGTACTCTTGTTTATTAATTACTAGTCTTGCTAAATTCTTTTTAATTACTAACTCTCTAATATTTGTTACTCGTTCATTCTTTTAATTGTTATTTCTTATTACTACTCTTATACTTGTCTATTTAGTTACTCTTAAGAATAAATTTTTTCACAAAATATACTTTTTTTTCATATATATAAAATAAATTTTTACAAGCAAGATATATATTTTTTCGTATATATATAAAAAATAGGTAACTTCGCCTGTTTGTTTACAAGCAGCCGGTCCCAAGCCCGGATAAAAGGAGGAGGGCCTATGAACACATTTATTATTTTTCTATATAAATTGTTATGTGTTAAGATTTTATTAATAAAGCTCACCAAGAAGAGTATGAAAATGTTTAACATATAATAAAAAATATAATGACTAACAAATAAATATGTATATACATACATACATATATATATGTATATTACTTATAATGAAATAAAAGGATAAAGATTAGGTTCGTTAAATTGTGAATATTGCCTAGAGATGAAATTTAAAATTGAATAACAAAAAAAAAAAAGGCCCAGGCCCGGCCCAAGCCCGGCCCTAGATATTGGCCTAGGGCCAGAGCCTGGACTGGGCCTAGGTTTGCCTTCGGCAGGCCCGGCCCGGCCCCACAGCAGGCCCGATGACAGACGATGAATGAAAATCCTTGTACATAAGGGACAGTGATAGACTGATAGCGTCGCCGTTATTGGAAGCGTCATCTGCCGGTGAATAGGCACTTGGCAGTGCAATCGGACATAAATCCGGCCAAATCCTCCTTGAGGATAACGAGATGGAGATGGTGAGGGCTTCGACTAATCGCGACGGCCAGCCGGTGTTCAGCCACTGCTGGGGTGACTCACGACGACGGCAGCCCGTCGTTTGACTGCGATGGTGCTGCTGATGGGAAGAGCAGCCAGCGAGGCGGTGGGTTGAAGGAGAAGAAGATGCCGAAGACACCGGTAAGTGGCTAAGCCCTTGGTGCTGTGACCGATTGGTCCATTGCTAGTGAAAGCGGCCAATTGACGGCGTTAGGGCAGCAATGGATGGAGTACCCATGTTGGTGATCGCTCAATGGTTGCGACGGCGCTGCCCTCGGTTGAGATGGAGTGGATCTGTTCTCTCCCGACGGCGAGGTCGTGGCTGATGAAGGAGCTTCCCTGTTGCGGCGAGATGGTGGCTAATGGGGGAGCTTCCTCTTTTCTTCTTCCTTTTGCGTTGTAATTCTCTGTTGATTGGGCAATGGAGGCGCCAATTGAGGCGGGGGTGACGAGAATAGGAGGAGCCATTGTGGTGGCTTTTTTGTGGCAGCAGATCTGGACGCGCCGATCGTAGTGGTTGCTGCGACGCTAATCTAGGTAGTTGTGGCGACCCTGTCATGGAGTAAGGCTTCTTTTTTGCTATTGTAGCAGTTCATTAACGGCGACGGCGGGTTTTCAACAACGGTTGTGACAATGTTGTCCTGGACTGGTGATTTTATTTAGCGGTGGCAGCTTGATTGTCGTCTGTCAACCCATGGTGATGGGTCAAAAACTATTGTTGTTTCCGGCGAACTGTTGTACAAAATGCTTTACGGCGGCAGTAGTGCGATGTCGTTGCCGACGTATGGCTGCTGATCCCGTTTCTCTTCACTTTTTTTTTGTTGCTACGGCAGCTTTGCAGTAGCTGTGTGAGCGGAGGAGATACCCACTAATGATTGTTGTGGGTGGAGGCATTTATTGAGGTAGGGGCAACAGGAGAAGGATAAGTTGCCTGCTGCAGCTACTTGGTGTAGCAACTCCAGCAACACAACTGTTTTTTGTGAATCCCATTTTGTGGTGGATGTTTGATATAGTGATGGAAGCCCGCGGTTTGGTGACGGGCCGATTATGATGGTATGTGCTGGGCGGCGGTAGCGCTGTTCACAATCAAAAATTGTACACTGACTGCTGTGTGAGCCACTATGTAGCCGTTGGTGCTGCAGATCTTAGCTGGCCATTGTGCCCGTCGGTGCTGCAGATGATTCTTCTGCCGGTGAACTCCTTTTCTTTTTTGTGTTGCAACGGTGCGCCATCTTGATTGCTGCAGTTTGTGCAGTTGGTTCATGCATTGGACATAATAGAATTGGCGGTGAGTTGGGTTGTCCGGAGTGGTGCCGGCAACTCGCCGCTCTATTATGACGACAGAGAATTGTTGAGACTGTGATCGGCAACAGCGTTTGCTATCATTTTGCCGGCACCTAGTAAATTTGCGACGGTCACGGGTCTTTGGTAGGCGATACCGAGACGGCGTGGCCGCCACTCGTTTACAATCTATTGAATTGTGTCGTGAGTGACACCAGCTGGGGCTTTGCGGTGGCAGACCTGTCACTAATTTGTAGTTGGCCGTGGCATGGTAGGCAGGGTCGTTCCCATTGTGTGGTGGCTGCTATTAGATAGCAGGAAAAAGGGACAACAATACCGTGACTCCGTCGACGTGCGTTTTGCGGTGACGGGGAGTAGATCGAAGCAGTGGCAATAACCCGCCGCACGGTTACGGTGCGCCATCATCCATGTCAACAATTTGGGTGGTTGGTTGGTTTGTGGCTAGGGCCTTCTGCTGTAAATTTTCCAGAGATTGTAACTGCGGTAGTCGGGTTTCTTGGTTGACAGAAATGCCACAACGATGGGTGGACTCATCACTGTGCTCGGTGTCATCCCAGCTGCCGATGTACTGCCAGATGGAAACATAAGGAATTGTGTGCGGCAATGTTTTTCTCTTTTGCGGTTCTTTTGCCATAACAGCAGCTGATTTGGCAGTGGAGGCCATGGTTTCTGCGCGCCGTTGTCCTTAGTTGTTGTGGCCGTGGTCGGCACTATCGATTGTTGAACAAAAACCCAGCGCATTCGTGACAGTGGATGGACCGACGCAGTATGCAATGAATCGCAGTAGCGACGGACAGAAACGACGTCGTTGTGTATGGCCCATCTTGACAATTGTTTTCCTTTTTCTCCGTCTTTTCTGGTGACAGCCCAACTGGGAATGAGTGTTGCGCCATGACGGCTAAGCAGTAGTGTTTGCAACGTTGATTGTGGACTGAGGCTTGGTGTCTACGACTAACCGAAGCGGCGACAGTCAGGTTGACAATGGGAGCTGTATCGCAGCGATAGTGGTAGCTTTGTCGGAGCGTCGTTGGGTTGTCGTTAGATGATCATACCTTTGACGACTAACGATGGTATGCTAACCGCCACGAGCACTATTGGTGCTACCGATGAGTTTTCAGCTGGTTTCTAGACTTTTTTGTTTTGCTTTGCTGACATGTTTGCTTCAACGTCTGCCTGGCTAGTTGGTCCCACGGATGGCGCAAAAATGTTGTGGCCAAAAATTGACCGGTACCGAACGAGAGTCGGTTGGGACCAAACGAACACGTGAGCAGACCTGCAAAGCAAACGGTGACGCGCCGGGACCCCCGGAGGGGGCTCCGGCGGGGAGTTTCCGATGCTTAAGTCAGTAAGCAATTTTGAGAGAATATCTAAAAATATTAGATAGTCAGAACTTACCTTTTTCCTCCCATTCACTTCCATTTTATAGGAATATATTAAAGGGTCGATTACTTGACATAATGGGTAGTTCTCCTCATTAGTGGGAGGTTACCAGGTTTTAATGGGCAGTTAACAAAATTGATGGGTAATTATTACCCATAATGGGAGAGTGGGAGTGGTTAATGCCACTTCCCAGCTCTCCAAAAGTCACAGGGCAGTTTCTGAATTCTCTGGTTGCGACACGTGTCGCTCTCCCACATGTGTATATTTTTACCCATATCAGAAACAATCCCAATTAAACAAGATACAAAATGAAAATATCGTATCTATATACAATTTTGTACTTCTCAACAAATATAATATGTCACATTATTCTAAGCGATTACTCTATTTTGGGCAATACAGAACTTATTCTTAAAAGGTTTTTTTCCATTCCTCTATAAACCGGTCTATGCATTAAGTTTCATTTCCCTCGTGGTTGGAAATTACTAATTGAATCTATGCAAAGATTTTGGATTAGTTTGCAATGATCAAATAATAGTCGGTCTTGTTTCCACTTTTCAAAATCATACTAGACACCAAAACATATCCAGAGAGTTTACATCAACAATTTGTGATTGGCTTAAAATTTCATTTTCTCCTAATAGCCCTCGAGAATTGGTCATGAGCGTGACAAAAAAGTGCTTGGATCAAATATATTGCGTCAAGTGACAAAAGTGAACTAGTTATGAAACTTGGGTCACGCCAAAACTTTCAGCCAGGCAGTATGAATGACCCCATCCTCGTACGTAAACAGTGAACCCAGAAAATGTGGTCTACAAAGCTGGAAGAGTGAGTGTCCCTTATTCACCATCTTTGAGTTGGAAAGGACTTTCATATATACATGCATAGTTATGAATAAAGTGTCGGAGTATGTACCGATTTTTTTTTAATAAAATGGTACGTATCGGTATTGGTACTGTTTTCAATTTTTCATCAATCATAATCATATATAATACTCATTCGTTTGTTTGTACTTATTCAATCATAATCATATATAATACACATAGCTTATTCAGTTAAATTATCTACTCTAAATTAAGCCTTTTTATCAACTATATCATTAGCAAACTCGTATATAACAATAAGCTGTTTTTCAATAATAACGTATTTGGATTCAAGAATAAGTTGTTTGTGTGTGTTTCTGTATAAAGCAGTGCATCATGTATATAAAAGAATATGATGAAAGGTTCCAGATATGAAGTACATCAAAGCTGAGATGAGAAATAAAAGTAAGCCAAAAATTGTAACTCAAAGAATTTGAAATTGTAATGAATATTGTGCGGAAAAGACTACACGCACTTAAAATAGTACTTGGGGCTTTTTTCTATTTAGTCTATATATAGTCAATTTTTACCAAATTTTTCAAAAAAATTTATAATTTTGACATCTTTTAAAGAACCTATACAAACACAATATCTCAACCAGTATGTACTTCTCAACTGGTATCACATATACTGGCCGGTACAATCGGTACAGAACGGTATTCTTTATTAGGACGATACGTAAGAGATAATGTGTCGGTTTAAGTCTTTTTTTTTTGGGAAAGTAGGGAATGACCCCCTCTACTTTACACGTTGTGCGTTTTGCCCCCCTCCACTTCAAACTTAAGCACTAAACCGCCCCACAGTTTAAGAAAATGAGTACCGTTAACTCGACGTAACAGATTTTTGTCAAATGTCTTTTTTATCCTTTTCATATAACCCGTTAATTTTTCGAGAAGCATGCCTAAACTTGTGCAATCTCTGTCTCCCATTTCATCTTCTCTCTCAAAACCCCAGAGATAACCCTTCATCTCCTTCTCTTGCATCTATTCTTCTTCATCTTGTGACTCTATTCGCTTCCAGAAAGCCATCGAAACAACTCAATGATCTCCTCTCCGACTCTATTCGGTTCCACATCTTCTCCAATTGCGACGACGGCGTTTTCGCTCCTGCGGCTACTCCCAGTGAAGAACCTGCCGGAGATCCGAAACGACATCGCACGAGAGAAAAAAGAAATGGCCGAAATTCTGTCGACATAATCCCTCAGCCAACTCCGTCCGCCGGCGACTTCTGCAACTAGGATTTATCCCGGCGGTTTGAGCTGAGAAATCGGTGCTCCGGCGGAGTCCTTTTCCGTATAGTCTGACGCTCCTCGGCAGTGTGTGGACCCGACCAAAACCTCGTACCCTTCGTCGACAATGTAGTCGAACGAGCCGAGGGAGTAGGACCTCCAGCCAGATTCCGACGGGGCTCGCCGTTGGCTGACACTCCCGATCTCGATCCGGAAGCTATTGCCGAGAATTCTGGCCTCCGATTCCAACACTAACTTGTTCAGTACATCAGCCTCAGTAGGGTGAAATGTGGACCTGCATAAAGGACACGTCTGATTGGCGGTGAGCCATGTGTCGATGCAGCCGGAGTGGAACGCCGTTTGGCTCGAACTTGGAGAGGCAGATGGCGCAGTCGCCGCCGGTGGCATTGCCGGTGACGAAGCCAAATATGAAGAGCAGGAGCGAGTCAAATAACTTTTTTGTTTGCCCATTTTCGTCATTGAGACAGTGAAGGTTGTGGGGGGAGACGACGTCGTCGGCCGCGGAGAAGGTACGGAAGGAGCGGTGGAAGCGGCGGAAGAGGAAGCGGAGGAAAAGGTAGAGGGAGGCAGAGACGATGATGCCGAAGGCTATGATGATGACGACTATCATGACTGAGGAGGAGGAGGCAGAGGATGGCGGTCTGTTTTGAGGGGTGTCGCCGTTGTAGTAGAGCTAGGGCTGTATAGCGGTGGTGGCGGTGCCGCCGACGATGGTGAGAAGCAGCGGCGGGGCATAAAAGTGAGGCATTGTGAAAGTATTGTAATATGTGGGCTAAGGTTAGGGTTGTTTTCGGGTGGTTTTGTTTTGTTTTGTTAAGAGATGCATAAGAACGGAAAGCGAGATGATTCCGCCGGTGATTAAGTCATTTGCAGGGAGGGAGTACAGGGGCATTTTGGTCTTAAAAAAAACCTTTTGGGGGTCATTTCTTTCCCTAAAAAAAAATGCAGTTAATTTGGATGATTTCCGTCAACCGTGCCCATTTTCTTAAACTGTGGGGCAGTTTAGTGCTTAAGTTTGAAGTGGAGGGGGGCAAAACGCACAACGTATAAAGTAGAGGAGATCATTCCCTACTTTCCCCCTTTTTTTTTAAGACAAAGGTGATATGTATCGGCCGGTACGACCGATACTTTTACGGTATTGACAACTATAATGCATGAAAAACCGCCATCCACAGCAATAAAAGGAGGGGATAGGCCCATAGAATTGATCAAGCACCTCATACTCTACGGACTACGGCAAGTGGGAGCTTTCTCCCCAAGTTTGTCTTCATCCTTCTGTTTTTGCTTCTTAAATATAACATCCATGTCTAAAGCTGCATTACATCCAAACTACCCCATGGGTTATTGCCTATCCCTCACTTCTCAAGATGCATTTAGCAATATGCAGTAGCCTGAGATGATGTTGCATTAGATGAAATTTGATGTCTTTTGCTATATTTTGGTTTGTCTTCTGCATTTTCCCAAATAGCAACTTTGCAGATCGACATTCCTTTGTTATTGTTATGGATATCTTGTAGAGGAAAACTTCAATGATAATTCTTAAACCATATTTTCTAAGCAATTGTAATAACAGCTATGTACTGGTGATTAACTTTAATTAATAGTTTCTGGATACGGATATGAAGTAAGCTTAGGGAAAATTAGGTTTTGAGGGGTCTGGGGGTAAAAACTTTGTAGTGGTGATTAACATTCTGTTTTGCAAAATCAGAGAAATCCTTCTCTCTCCTCTCTTCTCTCTGTTCTTTCTTCATCTTCTTCCTTTCTGGCCAAGCAATTGGACTTCTACCTCCGAAATTCTCACCTAAATTCATCAATCAAATTCCGGGAAACCAGGTTAAGTAGCTGGTACTTAGCAGCGGGGTAGGGGGAGCTGGAGGGACGGAGAAGGGTTTTGTGAAAACCCTAATTTGGACAGTATTGATAACCAATTAGGTTTGGAAACCCTAAGAGTAGGAAAAAAATATTTTGGATTAAATAATATGGTATATAATTTGCATATACAAAATGATGACAGTATTGTCATTTAAAAATATATTGTTGTCATTTAAAAAATACATATTGATAGCATAAGTAAATACGTATATTTTTTTAATGGATCAATGACGGAAAGACGTTACTTTTTGAAACATTGTGCCCTCGGGGCTGTAATTTCAGGGAACATGAGTGAACCTAAAAAATGTCTTTTGACTTTCATGGAAGTGACAGGTTTGTGAAGAAACTTGTCCTGCCAATTCCCTTTCTGCCGTGTAACGAAGGTCCTTTTGTATCCACAAAATAAAGGAAGCAGTCTTTCTCTAAAAGGTTTGAAGGGAAACATTTATAGGCCCAGAGTCTATAGAGAATCTGCTAAAAAGTGTCGAGGGGAAGGAGTCTTCAAATATATGAAATGTAATTAGCATTCTAGTCCAATAACCTCTGGACAAAATATGCTAAATCAATTTTAAGATTCCACCATTTCTCAAACATATACAACAGTCATTACCGTTGGTATGACCAGATAGATCATCTGAACGTTAAATTACCTACCACAGAAAAGGGATTTCAGCATTCAGCAATTAGCATACAACAAGTTATACACGTTCATTCGCTCCATAAATTAGCATAAGCCCATGTGCGGTCGACTTGACACTTTGTCGCCTTTAGTTCTTCCGGATTATCCTACTAAGTCAAGTCTCTGATGCTGTCATATAAACACGTCTATGTTTCTGGTTCCAACAGACAACTTCAAGAAGAAACGCATATTGTCCATCTCTTTTGCAAACTTTTTTGTATTTCCTTGCTCAAAATACAAAATTCAAGGAAGATCAAGAAGCCCATGCAAGGCCCTTTAACTGTCACTATAGTCATCAGGAGATAAATTTTCACAGCCTCCAACTCCATCACCAGTGTTTTCTGGGTCATCTTCTGAATCAGGAACAACAGCAGACTCGATAGCAGTATTATGCGTAGGCCTTTGCCTCAACCTATTCTTCGCAACTACGTTCCTGCCTTCTGGAAGATAATGGCCAGCAGTTCCAGCTACTCTCATGCTCCAGCGAGACCCCCAAGGCCTATGGGGAGTGGCATCAGTCTGCTTCTGAAATGCACGGTTTGAGCCGCTTCTATCCTCATTGGTCTTATCGTTCTTACCATCATATTCATCACCGCTGTCAGTTTCATAAGCAGTTGACTTGCTGTCTATTGATCTCGTGCCTTGGTCCGAGCCCCCATTTGATGCAGCCTCATTACTTCTTATATGTTTGCTATGCTTTTCTACATGGCTCTGCTCAGTAGTCTTCCTTCTCCTGGCAACAAAAGTCAAAACCGGCAATATTAACTGTCTTATGACAGCAAGAAATATGATAAGTATTGCTTTGGTAGAAGATAAATGACAATTCATAAACCTGCCTAGAGGACAAAGGAAGAGATGGAACTTATATATGCTTTATCTGGAGAAGGAAATGCATAATTTGAGCACAACTAGGCCAGGTGGCCAGGTATTACCATAACTGCAGATCACTGGCCGTGTGTACTGCTTATTCATTCAGGGAAGCCATTGACCAAAATTGACTTAGTGACTACGCGTTGGTTAGTCAAATTCTTGCTCAGCTCATCTCGCTAGACATGATAAACGCAGTATTACAATTTATTTTTGGGAGAGGCTACCACCTTCACCCTCACTTCCAACAACACGCCCACCCACCATTCCACCCCACATGTCGCTAAAGGTTAACGATTGCCAAAAAAAATGCATTAGAAACGACAAAAGGGGGCAGAATAGACTGGGAGATATTTAATAAATCGCTTCCCAATTCAGCTAATCTTAAGTATTTTCGTGATGAAGGGTACTTAAGCACCACATGCATGTACAAACACCCACTACTGTCATCTTAAGTTAAACATGGCACTAAAAAGCAAAACAAACAGGCAAGGATAATAGAATAACTAGAACGTACTTTCTTACTTGTAATGCCTCATCAATGGCCTTGTCATACTCATCTGCATAATGATTCCCGAGTAGGAAAAAAAATTGATGGTAGTAGAACACAAGCAACAAAAGATAAACTGCACGTCCAATGCACGCGAGAACTTGCAACAGAAAGTTTGCACCCAAATGTTTGGTGGTAAATTTTTATGTTATACCCAAATTGCTCCAGGTGCCCAAAATGTATTCCTTGGGTTTTACGTTTTTAATTCTTATTGCAGAAACCCAGAGCATACGCCCAAGATTAAAAGAAAAGGTAGATGCGTGAATGCTGCTACAAGTTCATGACTAATGCTATGGCACAGTCGTGTAGTTACAATTTGCAAATCAATGCTCTACCAAACAGACACTAACGAGAACAGATTCCCTGCTTTAGAACTAACTAAACTAGCAAATCGAAACCCAAAAGAGAATGAAAGATAAGCTTCCTGCCCACGGGGTATCATAAGTTTGTGCTGTGTGCATGTGCCTCGACTGCTGTGTGCATGTGGCTCGACTGTGTACACAAGCCCACCAGATACCCACAAAGATTTGGATTATATTCCATGCTAAAGTAATGCTTTTAGCTGAACAGAGGCCACTCTTAATGCACATCCTTCAAACTTTCTATAACTTTCACCTCATATGTTGAAGAAATCACTTTGTTTTCCAATACTCCTTGTTTAAAACGTAGAACTTTAAATCTTACACTTTTGGATGTATTACAAGAGTAGAAATTGTGACGTTTTAGTAATTTAAGATAACACAAGTTGAGAACAAAATGAAAAGATGAGAATGATTTTTTGATACCAAATGTGTATCTGACAGGATTACGATTGCGGCAAGTGCGAGTGATCCCAGATTGTCGAAAACCATTCAGAAGCCTCTCATATCTCTGCCGTTGCTTTAGAGCCCTTTCCTTTTTCTGTTAAAACAGCAGAAATATCAGATATAAACAATAGAAGGGAGGAAAAAACAACAATTTTTTGAATGCATAAGGCTGACTTTCGGATGACACAACATTCATTATATGACGGGGGATTCTAGATACAAACCTTTTGGAGTTTCTCAAGAGCAGGTATGGCATCAGCTCCAACAGCTTTACTGACAGCAACTTCCAGTTGTACTTTACTAGATGAATACTGATCCTGTCGTCGGTAGAAGTGTAGGACCTATAGTCATGATGGCGTCTCATACCCAAACAGAAATAGGAAATGGAGCCTTACCATGATTTCTCGAAACTCCTCAAGATTGGTTGCAAGTGTTTCCCACTTCGAATGGACAATCGATAGAGATCCTTTCCCCTTAACTTTGGCCTTAACATCAAATTTTGTCACTTCCCTATATAACCGATGACCAATAACTGCAGTTCCATCGTACCTAATACAAACAGTATAGGACTTACCAAAGTGATCACTATCATTAGTCAAATCAAGATAGAGAGAAACTAACCAGTATGCAGCCCCATTTCCATCTCCTCCAATCCTATCCTTACGGAAAGTAGAAACCTCAGTTCCATTCTTTATTGCATCATTAATGAAAACCACAATATCATGTTGCTGTGAACCAACAAAAACATGTAATATTAGCGAGACATATATGAATTAAACAAAACAAAGTTACAACAGAAAGAAACTTCCTAACTTGATTCTTTGGCCATAAAAGCAAAAGAAATGGTCATTCAACAGTTAGGTTAGATAAAGTAATTCCTACTATACAGCAAATTCCAACTTCCAGATCTCAACAATGAAGCAAACCACTGTAGGATCCTGCAAACAATATGTTGGTATGTACGAACATTAACCAGAATTAAACTGATCGATCACCAACAAAGTACTGAATATTGTACATCAGCTCGGATCTCACAAAGGGCCTTAAGGATCATTAGTCGAACTGTTGGATCGAGTTCTTTGTATCTGGATATCTCCTCTCTACATAAACATAACATAAAATAAGAGAGTTATAGAGTCTTGGAAGGAGATCTTATAAAACAAAATAAGGAGCACTGTACCCTTTAGCGGCATTTAGTGGAAAATCCCCTTCAGCAACCTGAAAGAAAAGTTGATGGAAGAGAGTAATTATGCTAAATTCTTTGCATAGCAAGTAATGTCCCAATGACGATCTTGAATGACCTACCCATCGCCACCACATAGCAAGTTTCTTAGAAAGTACTGCCACCCAAGCATCAGCAGTATTCAAGGCTTTATTTACAGGCAGTAGTCCCTGACAAACATCAAAGGCAGATGATATAAGTACTGTCAAAACAGATAACATATAAAAAGTACGTTCTAAATCTTCATATACTTGTATGTGAGTAAATAAAACTAGCCGGGAATAATCTTCATGAAACAATCAATACTTCCAACACTAAATAAAATCGGCGTCCTAAGGACTTCAAACCTATTATCTTTGCATGTATCATTTTGAACTAAGAGATCACTATATATCCCTGAAAAACATGTATTAGAACCACATAAATATCATTTAAAAAATCAATTCACTTCTTTTAATTTCCAAATATCAAGTGGAAGTTGCTGAAGCGAAAGGAGGCAAAACAACTGATCCCATCCAAAGCGGAACTGCTTCCAATATCAAACACAAGGAACTGCACAATTAACTAACTGGGAGAGATTGAAATTGTTACACCCATGAAAATGAATGCCATATAATCACGAGACTATACGCTCTTAATAGGCTTTTGACTTGTGATATGGTATTAAACAAATTATGCCCACATAAATGCCATATCCCGGCAATCTTCCATATTGGGCAAACCGCGTCAGTAAGCCACAACCCTCGTGGCTACCAACCTTCTGATAATAAAAGAAAAACTTTTCCTGACTTAAAAATCACAGCTGGAAGCGAGATACTTTCTCCTTTATTTGCCCCTGATTAAGTAGAAGAAAGCGTAGTCAACTATCTTCAACTTTCTCAGCCTGGAATTTCACTAATCTGACGCCAATGAAGAGGAAAGAGATGCCATGGTCAACCTGTCCCACAGATGCGTGTTCAATTTGATGAGTGCAAGATTCATTACTCATTTCGTAACCATATCAGTATCATGTCGTGTCAGCGTTAGGCGAACAGTGTGTCTGTGTAATACGTGTCATCTAGAGAACTGCCTAAGCAGTTGAGGAACTATGAAGCTAACTGCTTAGAGTGACCAAATTAGGTCCCTCACAAATCTCACAAATCTCAGAATTTACATCTCATCTATAGACCAGTCTATGTTACATGGACTCGGTACGAGTGTCCGGATCGGATACGTGTCCAAGTGTCGGACTCGTCTAATTTTGAAAACGCAAGACACGGGGACACGGCAAAATGTTCATATTTATTATTGCTTTTTAGTTATTTCGAAGGCAAAAGGGTGTTTTATGTGATGCATTTGGTTTTAATTGACAACTTATCTCCACTCAAAGCAACTACTAATTAAACAAAAGACTATATGATAGTATCATAATGGCATATCCTATGAGATGTGTCGGACACATATCCCATACCCATGTCCAAGTGTCGAGCGTCCGACACGGGTACTTCACGCAAAACCGAAGAGTCCATGTAACATAGAGGCCAGTTATGTCTTATAAGCAACGACATGGGTTCAGAAAACTTCCAGGCACCCCAAGTTTCTTACTGAAGGTTATAAGTGTTTTCAATCACATAATTAAGTTTTCCTTTAAAGGGTTCCTTCATAATTACACACGTGGTAGGAAATTCCCCCGGAATTCAGCATTACAGTTGATGTTATGATTCCCAATCAGCTACTCTTCCCAACCTTATTACTATCAGTGTTGAATGTGCATGTGCAACATCAATTCCACCCCCCCCCCCCTCTCTCTCTCTCTCTCTCAAAACAACGAGATTTTACAGCCGTTTGTGCACATCTGCGATCATGTTGAACTAAAAAAGAGCATGCGCAATGAAATTGCCTCATGGATACACCTAAAGCCCATACTCAGCAATATTTGACAACGCAATTTGCATAAACCCAATACATATAGCGTGAATAGTTAGTGATCGTTGAGTACCTAATTTATGCCTTCTTAGTCTAAGTAGTCAATACAGAATAATTTGTTAAATGTGAAGCGATAACAATAAAAGTAAAGGAAAAAAGAACTATTCATATGTGTAGCAATGTATAAATACAGAGAATAGCCATGGTCGGAATTGCAACACGGGTCTCACGGTATTTAGTTTCTTTTTGCAACTAACAAGTACTGCAAATTCAAATATGTCACTGATGTTCATAATTTGCCCTTTTGCAGATTCAATAAATCAACAAAAATTCTTCCAACTCATGTTTCATCAATGACACAAAAACAATTACCTTCAAAAGAGCAATATGAAGCTGAGCAAGAGATTTGTTTGGCTCAATGAGGCCAGTCTCAATATCTTCAGCTGACATCTTCACATTGATTTGAATAACAGGCTCAAGAACCTATCCAGATGTCCATCAAATTATCAGACCCTACCGCACAGACACAAAATAATTTTAAACGGTCATAGTATCATATACACCATTCTACTAACATTAACAAACATTGATTCCTACATTGATACAGTTGGACGTTATTAGAAAGCAAACATGTAGAAACATATGAATAGATGCATAAAAAAATGCACAAACAATAATTGCATACCTAGATAGTAGCATTGACAGTATTTTACTATCATTAACAAATATCAAGTTATAGATACATACAATTGGGCATATTTACAAACACTTAGGAGCAAATGCGTAGATACGTAAAAAAATTGCGTATCTAGACACACAAACACTTTAATGGCATACGTACGTAGTTAAGTATACCCATAAACAGAAGCAACTATTTTGCACAAAAATCTACGGCAATCACTTTATAGCTAGATACAATTCCTTATACAATCATGTAGCAACACATGAATAAATACGTACAAAAATCCAGAACAAAATATGACGACATTGCTTACATCAATAAATCGATCTTACGTTTAGGAAATTGAGGACGGAGGCTAGCTCCCAGCGCTGCCGGAGCTTAAGCCGGTGAAGCTCCGATTCCGAAATTACCGGCTTGGGCTCGTCGGAAGTTTCTTCTTTGGCTGTGGCCGCCGGGGCCAGACACCGGCGATTTCCGGCCATCGTTCTCGGGAGACAAAATGGAGCGGGATTTGCAAGTGTCTAGAGATTGGGGGGGGAGTGGAGAGAGAATGCGATCGATGAGTGAGGAGGAAGTTGGGTGGGACGATAGTAAAAATTTGGGTCTTTTCCCGCCTAAAACTTTTACCCTTTTTGGGTTCTGTGAAGAGTGGGAGTTAAATTTTGTTAGGGTTTGATCTCTCAGCATTTTGCGGTCAAACTTGCTTGCTGCTGTATGCTTGCTTTGGAAGATTCATGGTCGAATTTACCGTTTACCACATTTGGTGGAGAAGAGTAATTTCATTAAGGCTATTTTTGCACAGTTTTTACGCTTGTCATTAGAGCTGTAAATGAATCGAGTTGTTCACGAACAGTTCGATGTTTGTTCTCTTTAAAACTCGTTCATGTAATACGTGAACCGAACACGAACACAATTTTGGGGCTCGTTTATTAAACGAGCCGAGTTTGAACATAATGATATTTGTTTATTTATGTTCGTGAACAAGATGGCTCGTTTACTTAACGAGCCGAACACGAGTCGAGTTCTTTTATCTGTTCGTTTACTATTTATAGTATATTAATACCTACACAAAAATATCTATGCATTGGGAAATGTATTGGAACGTGGAAGCATGTGGTCCATTCCCATCTCTATCACCAGATGTGGGTTTCATTTCATCAGAGACTCCACATTTCACACCCATGTTCGGCTCGAACTCAGTTCGTATACACCCCTACTTGTCATACATCTAGAGGGAAAATGACATAAATGTCACGAATATACATTTTAAATATAGATAATTATTACTTTTGTGCTTCGTCTCAAAAGTATTAATCATTTTTTTCTATTTTTGCCGTTTCAAAAACATTATTCACTGGTACGTTTTAAATTTTGTTTTTCAATTTTACCCTTATTGTGCTCCTCCGCATTGTCTTTTTCTCTCCTACTTTATCTTCTCACATAACCCACTTCCGTCCTCGTCCTAATTCCCTCCTTATCCTCTTTTCCTCTTATTTCTCTCAAGTCTCCTTCAATGTTTTGACCAATCTCCCTAATCAAGCCTCCTCCTTCTTCTCCTTTTCGAGTCGATTAACTCCATCGTTGAGAGCCATGATTTCATCGCCAATTTGCTCATATTGCAATTTTCTTTCTCCACTCCCCTCTTACGTCTTTCCCCTTTCCTCTTTCACAAATCGATCTCCAACATACCTACTTTTTGAGTCATCTCTCCCTCTACCCACCAAGGCATTTCTTCCTTCATCACCACACCACCATCCTTTGACTACCGATCCACCACCGCTGCTCCCATTCCAAGCCCCTTGCCTCCTAATAACCACCGCCGCTGCTTTTGTCAACCACCATTGTTGTCACCGCCATGACAACGACAACAAAAATTGAAAGTTTTCTAATTCTAAGAAGCAAGCTTTTAACCTAATTTGAAAATTTCTTAATTTTGTATATTTCATCCCATCAAAGCTTTAATTTAAAGTCAATTTTGACCTCATCAACAAATGCAGCTTACAAACATTGAATGTTGATTTGGAATTTTACCAAGAATATATGTAAATCTGTGTTTCAAGGAAATTATGGTAGTGTTTTTGGGGAACTTTGGTGATGATGGTGATTGTTATGAGTGCCGGTTTAAGGCGGTCGCGATGGCTAAAGGAAGGTGGCTCTGGTGACCAGAGGAAAATACAATCTAGTGAACAAGTAGCCTGCCATCCAGGTAAAGACAAGGCGTGTCCAGTCAAAATGTTCGGCAACAACACCGATTAGGCGAACGCTTAGGTGGCGACTAGGCAAGATCTTATCTTCTTCCACCGGATAACCACCATAGTCGCCACTACATATCCAACTACTTTCCTCCACCACTAAATATTCAACTGCTTTCCACCTTCTGTTTATTTTTCGACCATCATTATTGATCTCTTGAACCACTGTCACCTCATATGGAACGAATTACCCATGGATCTAAGCCTAAAACGTAACTCATTAGAGCAGGTCACGTCGCCAACATCCTAAACCATTGGAATTCTCTGATACCATTTGAAGTTCAAGATAAATCTCTCTTGATTACATAGATTATGAGAATTTTTTTTGGCTTGAGTACTTAATTTTTCTCCGGCGTTGAAGTTTGAAGTTTTTGCATTTCTAAATGAAGAGAGACGATGAAGGTGCAGTTGCAGTTGGAGATAAAATATAAGGGGTAACGTGCATAATAAATGAGGGTAGTCAATTTTTTGATTTTGTGCAAGTTAAATGTGATCATTTTATATTTGGGAAGGAGGGAGCAGACCTGGCAAATAAGTATCCAGACCCACGGGTATACATGGCGCAGTGAATAAACCCTGGTATGGATGCAAAAAAAAATGTACACGTTAAAATTCTACCCGTACCCTGATTGGACCCATAAATCCCGGTTCAGTCCTAGGGTGCATTTATAATATGTTCTAGGGTTTGTGTTACCCATTTCTCTCATCTCATTCGCTCTTTCTCCTCTCAAGTCACTCATTCTGCCACCACAACTCTCTCCCCCTCCCCCTCCCTCTCCATCTCCCTCTTTCTCTCTCACGCACACGCACACGCACACGCACACGCACACAGAGAGAAAAGATTCACAGCCCGTCACCCTCACTTATTGAAAGATTCACAGCCCCATATATCAACGGTCAATGTCTCTCTCTTTATCCATCATCGACGGCCGGCGCCCCACAAATCTACTGTCATTTCAGCTCCACACTCCGTCGCCTTCCCTCTGTCATTAACCGTAGATCCACAGATCGACCATCAATCTCACTCCACACTTCACCGCCTTCCCGCCACCATAGATTTCTCCCCATAGAGCACAGATCGACCACTTCCACCATAAACGCAGATCGGTGCCATCGCCTATGCCGTCATCACAGGCCACTTCCACCATCAATTTAACTGTTTTGGATTTGTGTTAGGTTAGTTCAATGTTTGTGTTATTGTTGGTTACTGTTTTTTTTTATTTTGTTATTTACTTATAATTTGTAATTTTTTGTGGTATTTGTAATTTGTGATTAGTGATTTTCATGGGTTAAAAACTAATCTTCTAATTTATGTGTGTTAATCAAAGCATAAACCTTTCATTTTGGGCACTTAGGACTATGACATCTGTCTTTCGATAGTACTTACACCCCTCTCGGTGTAACATATCTTTCGGTATTAAATAACTACACATCTAGTATGTTGACACTTGGCGTAATAAGAGAATCGCTGAAAAATGACAAAAAATAAAAACTTAAATAGTAAATAACTACTTATAGTTATAAGGACATGATTAATTTTCACTATTAAAATTTCATAAAAAAATGTTGTGAAAACAAGCTTGATCTTTAAAAATAGTGATCGCATACTTTATTTTCGCACAAACATCGTATGTGCCAAGGTAACTAGTACTACTTATAAAGGAAATATCTCTTTGGTGTTTCATAACTACCTATCTACAATGTTGATACTAGTCATTTAAATTTTTTTTTAAAAAGCTACACAAAATAAAAATTTTAAATAGCAAATAACTACCTAAAATGATATGTTTGGTTTCATAATTTGAAACTTATTATATGGAATGTTTTTAACAAATACTTATATGTCATGCTTAGTTCTTAAATATTTCAGATTATTGAACGGGACCAAAAATCGCATGATCGCTAAAATTAATTGCAAAATCCTTTGTACTTTGCACCGGTTTTTAGGGACAAAATTGTCCAACCCATTTTCATTTCCATCTTCTCTTCTTTATCTCCCATTTCTCTCTCATTTTCAATTCCTCCCACTGCCTTTTTCACCCATAACCACCACCACAAACTATCAATGTAATCACCCATAACCACAACTCCAAACCTTTGCTACCAAAATCACCTCCTCAGTCTCTAACTAACATTGTTTCACCGCTAACAGCACCATTAACACCCACGACCACCACCCCTTCAGCATTACCAAGAAACCCACCATTCACACCACCACTGTCCTACCACAACCATTACCTCTCCACCACTATCAACAAACCCACCATCAACACTAGAATCACCACCACTTCACCACCACCAACAAACCCACCACTCACCATTAGGGGTGAGCACGGTCCGATTTGGGGATCAAACTGTTATCCCTCAATTTGAAAAATCTTGAACCGAACTAAACTAAATAGGACGGTTTGGTTTAATCGTTTTAAACGGTTCAGTTTGGTCATCAGATCGTTTTGTGCCCATTTAAAAAGTTGTACTGTAAACCTACTATTGGATCCAAATGTTATTCAAAATTGAAGTTATAGTTTTTTTCTAAGTTGCACATAACCTTATCACATTCAATATCTAACTACTCGTATTAACATATGATTTAAGTATTGTTCAAGACATATTCTACATAAAGAACTCAGTTATGCTTTTATCATTGATGTTCAAGAAAGAATGAATAAATATACAAGACATATGGATAACTGGACTTTTGTGTTATAACTACTTTCATTATTTTATTTTCATTTAACTTTCAATGTTTTGTTTATTTAGATTTGATTAGTATTATGTATATAAAAACTATCAATGGATGCACTAAGAAAAAAAAATAGTATATATCATAGGTTAGTTCGGTTCAGTCTGTAATCGGTTTTAAAAAAAATGAATTGTGAGCCGAGCTGAGTTCGGTTTGAGAAATATGGAACCAAATTGTTAAGATCTTTAGATAGTTCAGATTGGATTGGTTCAGTTTAAGTCGTTCGGATCGGTTTAAACGGTTTAGTGCTCACCCCTGCTCACCACCCATTACGTCCACCCATAACCATTATCACTCTGCTGCCGACAACACCACCAACACCCAGAACCACCATTATTGACCAACCCACCACCGTCCACCTACAACCATTACGACTCCACCACTACCAGAACCACCACCAACAAGCCTATTCCCTCAAATGCAAATTATCTATAAAGATTGATCCCAAGGAAATGGGTTCGCAGCAGACGGGAGGATGCCACAAGAAGTACAATTCATGTCAAATGCCAATTATGTTGTTGTGGGGCAGAGCAAGCAGAGACCAGGGCTTCTCACGCAGAGTCCAAGGAATGGCAACGCTGTGAGGGCGAAGGCGTGGGGTAAATACAACCCAAAGTGTTGCCACGTGTCAAATTCGTGTGGTACATAAGTTTTCGTGCCTTTAATTTTTCATTCGAATTTTCTCTTAATGATATCTCACTTGTTTCATCTCTAATTGAGCTGATTTTTATTTCATAGGATTCATATTTCCATCTTCTTCGGTTTAAGCCTGTAATGACTATTTTGGACTTTGAATGAACATTTGATATATTTATAAAAGTCTTTTTGTGCGTGATATTTGTATTTGAAAGTCACTTTTGAGAATTTATGACTTAAATGTGATTTGTCAGTGCGATATTTGACATGATATACCATGATTTGTGATGCTTAATAATAAGAAATTGCATATGTAACACCCACAAGATTTGACAAATTGTGTTTGATATACGGCTTATTGGTTATTTAACCCTCTTTTGGTTACTTTTGTTATTCATTTGTGAAAATTGATTGAGTTATCTAAATTTCTATTTATTGGCTCTATCGATAAATCAAATTTCATATTTGTTTTTGACCCTCTGTCTGTAAAATTTCTTTTTGGGTTGCTTTTCATTTCCTTCCCCTTCCAAGCCAAGAGTATCACGAAGGGCAAGACGTTAGTACATCAATGAAATTGCTTTGCTGTTCACAATTAAGAAATGTAGAAGTTATGAATTTTCTTTCGACGAACTATTAGTTTAGTTTATTTTTATATCCTTTAAATTCAGATAGTTAGTCTAAGTTGCTTGTGGTTAAGTTTTTGAACTATTTTGGAGTTAAGCATTTGAGATTTAGATGATTATATTTGCGGTGTTTTAGATGCCCTACTCTACCATTATAACAGTTAAGTTATGGACATGTTTGGGTTTTGGTTCAAGGACGTATATAAACCTTCAGGTTCGAGAAGTTACAATCTCACTATAAGAATTTGCATAAATATATTTCTTAAAGCAAGGATCTGCATTCTCCCCAAGTGTTTGCCTCTTGAATGTGATCAAGTCATAGCATGCCTGCGTGGTATCTAACTGATAACCCAAACTTTGGGGGAACATGACTTCCTCTGAAGATTCACATGGTAGTGAAACACCGTATTCCTACACCCGAAACTCATATTCACCAGAAATCATATTTCCTAGAAGTTTCCCTCATCACATTTAATTTGGATATACTTTTGGTACCACATCCTTATCCTAAGCACAACTATCCTCATGCTTCTTGTGAAACCTAATCATCAATATATCCTTAAGCTACTTAATCAAGGTCATCAAGGGCATGCATCTGAGTTTCCCTTTCCAACTGTTAAAAGACTCGATAACGTTATTTGTACGCTTTTGCACCTAACCACTGTAGCAAAACCAAATCTTGACCATATAGAAATTGATAGTTTGGATAGCAACTCATATGCTTCTGCATTTAAATCTTTTATTCTACATAGCAAGTATGAAGTTAGGACCATTGTATGCCCATGCAGCCCTCCAAAAAATTGTTCCTCAAGACAAGGCCTGAAAACTTCGGCTTCGTATTAATATAAACATGCGTTGCACAATGCCTTTGGAGAAAAGTTCATCATTGATTTTCCTCTCCCAAGACCTTTCTACCTATCGCAAATAAAAGTTCATCATTGATTTGCCTTACTATGCCCAAATTAAGTTTTAAGGTGTTAAAAAAAATTCCACTTGTTCTTTCACCTTTTACCATGGCAAATGCAATAGGAAATAACTCATTGTTTCTATTAGTGGTACGACAGATAATAACACACCACTTTAGGTACCTATCAAATGACTACCATCAAATCGAATGCATTATAAAACCATTAATCATCACAAGGAATGTCACAAACCGCTTAAAAGATGAACTAGTTCTCTCATACTCTATGGCTACCACTGCGGCGGACTAGATCCTCTCACCATCTTCTTATATTTTGGCAACAAATTATAAGACTGAGCTCAGCAACCATCAATCCCTTCATTCGTAGCTCTGTAAAGATGCATTCTACTTAGTTTGACACCATATTTCTTTAGCTCTGCAATCATTTCAGGATATCCATGTCTGGATTAGCTGTAAGAACATCAACCAACATTTTGGCTACTCACTCTGACAACTTCTCTGATCTTCCACGTTTGTGTAAAGGACAAAGGTGTTTAATCCTACTAGTGACATTGTCAAAACATGCATAGGCATGAATTCTCCATTGCAGCCCTGAGCAGCACAATGTGTAGGCCCTTAATTGCCCCTTCATCACACCCCCCACCCGCTCCCTCTTCCCCCTCATTTTTTTCCCTGATCTTCACACAGCCCTCATGTCATGTCCTCTTCAATTAAGCTTGGTGTCTTTTAATCAACAGTGCGGCCATAAATTTTAGACCCATAAATTTTAGATGATCCAGTTTTTCTGAAAAAGCTGCCAAATTGAAATTAGCTCCTTTAGGGTATTTGCCGAAGGAGAATATTATGGAGAACATATAAACTGCACGTATGACAACAACAAAAAAAAAATGAAATGCACATATAGGAGCACGTTTGAAAAATAAATAGATAGTCATCAAAAGAGTTTAAATGAAATGCACATTTGAAAAATAAATAGATAGTCATCAAAAGAGTATATTGTATAAAGAAGGGAGAGGCCACTTTCGCTCCAAAGCTTATGAAATGATGTAAAATTGCGAGTTGGATATGCAATATATTTGAGTTGTGTTATAGTCGCCGAAAGTCATATTTGTGCTAGGAAAATATAGCAAACCTACGTTTTTTTTACTTCCTTGATGGACTATAAGAATAAGTAGAATGATATACCGTTGACTAACTAAATGCCAAGTTAAAAAGAATATGAAAACTCTTATACGTTGTTTGAATACCATTTTTCCAACACATTTATTTGTCAAAAAAATGAGTGGGATGAGTTACAATAAAATGTATGCATAGAGTTAGTGAATAATGATTGAAATTGGTGTTTTTGAAAACTTAATATGAAAATTGTAACCAAACAATGAAAATTTTGAATCTTGAACGTGAAAACAGAGAAAAGGGTAACCCAACTTAGTGAAAGTCTTCGGAAACAACCTAAAATTATACTCTCTCAAACAACATTCCTTTCCCAAGCTCAATGAGTTGCCCAAACTTTTTGACGAAAGCCTTCCCCCCCCGATAGACCGATCTATATCAAGACCACATTCTACACTAAAGTCAGAGGCATAATGTAGTTCACAATCATCAACGCCCTCATAGTCAGGCATGTCATCACTAAAATCCTGAGCAAATCCATATCCTTTTGTGTCACATGCAACATATACATCAGAAAGCAATGGATCAATTGATAGTAGGATTACATTAGCGGGATAAAGTGCTATTCGAGGTACTACCTCAACCCTAGTCACATATACATATATACATGAATCACTCAGTGCTTTTGTCTCATTTACCTTAAACATGTTCATAACATGTTTATAATCAACGAAACCAAAAGACTGAATGTGCCTAGGTACTTTTGCCTTTAAAACGAGTACAAATTCACACTTAAAGGATAAAATATTCAGTGGTTGTCTAACGCCACGTCACCTGCATAGGTGGTGTTAGATAACCACTGAATATTTTCTCCACTTAAAGGAACATCTTTCTCAAGCTAAATCACATACATCTTTAAGTAAGTCAAAGTGACAGCACCTCCCAGGATCAATATTTCCAATGTTATATTCAACGTTGGAATAATGTGCTATGATATTGTGTATAAGACATGACATTTTGAATAAGTTCCTGAAAAAACCAGGTAAAATGACCCAGAACACAATTCAAATTCATACAAAGCAACCACTGCCTTGTTTATCAAAGTGCTGTTAAAGATTACTCCCTTACTAATTTTAATCCCGCGTGTTTCACACAGAATCTCTGCATGCTACTAGCTATTGAAATACTGATGAAAGTTAGGCCGTAATTATGACAATGAACTAAGACAATATCAATAAGAGCTAAAATGCTTATTATTATAAACTAATTGCTATTCCTTACTCTCATTATGCTTGTCCAAAAGTTAACAAGTGTATCATTAATAGTACGATATAAACAAAAAGGAGATCCAAAGAACACAAAAAATGATTCAGAGATTACCTCGTACTTTTACTAGCACAACGACCAATAAAACATCGAAAGGAAAATTTTGAAGTTTTTGATTCCAAAAAGAAAGGTGAAGCATGATAAAAAAAAAAATAGACATGATGAACAATGAAAAGAAATGAACATATCACAATCTAGTAAAGTAACCATCCAAAAGGTGCGATCATTAAAGCTCCAAGCAACAAAATTTGCTTTTAAACATACTAAGCTGGAAAATAGAAACATGTCGATCAATATTTGAAACCTAATTAAATGCAATAGTATGTTCAATATTTTATATAATTTCCGGTATAGTAATGCAAATGGATAGAAATGACATAGAAAAGAGGCAACCACAGTTTCAACTTCCACAAATACAACAGAACGCAACGAAGTTTATGGTCATACTCTTTATAAGGAGGCAAAAATGTTGAAACATAAAGTCATAAACCCACAAGGCCTGTGCTCAAACATACATCTTCTAGAGCATAAATTTTAAGTGAAAAGAAGAGGAAGTGTTCATAAGGTTTAGCAGAGGAAGCAACCATATATGGTGGTTACAGGGACATAGAAAAAGGAAGAAAAATAATGCCCAAAAAAGAAAAGAACAACTGCAGAATTAGTGTCACAGGAAGATGTGTGTGTGTGGAATAATCCAAGAGGTCCAAGTGCGGTTACCCCTCTAAAAAGGTTTGGATCCTGTGAAGAAAAGTAAACGTAGTGTATCCTAACCTTTCCATGCCTCGAACTCTATATGAACCCCAAAACAACCAATTTATTTGCTGCTCAAATCTTGCTGCTCAAATCTTGCTACCATCTCATGCTCCGAGGCCACATCTCGAACAATATTACAAGTCAAGGGTTGGAAGGCTGTTTTTGTTACTATCACCTAGGGAATCAAGTATGTGGCAAATCTTTGTAATGCTTGCCTAATTAAGTTCAACTTAAAGTCCGCCACCTTTACCACCATCACTACTTAAGACCACAACATCCATCGTCACCACCTATGACCACAATGTCCACCAACACCAGTGGTGACCAATACGTCTGCGACGACCACCATCACCACTCATGACCAACCATCTCCATGATAAACAACACTGTTTTACCTTGCACCCAAACTGATTATTCCCCCGCCATCCAGGAATCAAAACCACCTCTTTATTACCTATGACCCCAATTTCGTAATTGCGTGCCTTTCTATCCATCAATTTTTAGTGCTTTATCCAGTTTACATAATCTATCGAATTGGTTTGTCCAAATATAAAACGTGGCTGGAGCTAAATGTATAATTGAAGCTGGAAACATTGTGATGGATTGAATATTAAAATTGAAAAAGTTGATTGGTTGTTGGTTAGGATGATGGTGGAAGGGGCTTGAAAGAGTTAAGCTTTTGACATGCCAAATATGTACGTCTTCAAAAAGACACTAAATGACCACAATAATTTTGAAAAATTAGAGAATTTAATGATGTTAAACATGGATAATACACGAAGATTACTAGAAACTTAGGTATAAGGCTGTTATGACTTAACAACAACAGTATTAAGGGCCGTAGCACACATAATGCACATTAGATCTGTCAAAATATTTAAACTACAATAAACCAATAATAAGAAGCAAATACCACCATGCTTAGACTTTAGAGAACAAGTTGTGCAATAATATTATCGTTGAAAAATACAGAGGTAAAAAAGATGTGAATGGAAGTTCAAAAGTGAGTGACACTACGAGATGTTACTTGCAAGTATCTCTTTGCATTATAACAGGCCACTTATGGCATAAACATGTTGCTTAACTAGAAAATATATTGTTAATTTCAACAAATATTAATGGTACGAGTTGCATAAATAAGAATTCAATCCTAATTTGATTTATGTATCAGAAAGAAGTTATAACAGTACCGAGCAAGCAAGAACTCTTCACACGCAGACCCCACTCCTTCTCTAAAAAAAACCCTAAAGTCCTTTTCTCTTCTTCTTTCCCGCCGCCGCCCCTTCCTCCTTCAGCTTCTATGGCTGTGAGGATGGATGGGGAGGCCCTCCTTCTCTTGTTTCTTTTTTTTGGTGTCTTTCGCTCCCCCTTCCTCGGCATCACACATCTGCCGCCATTCGACAACACCGTCATCCATGCCCCGATCTCCACCCCCACCCTCAGATCGGAAGATCTTCGGCCATAAATCTCCTCCTTCCACCCTGCAAACCTCAGATCTGATATGTTATTCTAGATCCGGACCTCCAATCAAGGTGGTTCGGGTTGAAATCCACGAGGCGGGTTCGATTCGGTGGGTTTGTGGCTTGAAGACAAAGGATCTAGATGAGATCGATGAAGCCGACTCTCTTCGAGCTGCGGATCTTTCATATCTGGCCTTGAGAAGACGCTCCACCTCAAGATCCGACCATAACCGCGGCAGTAATATAAACTGCGGTTTCATGCGGCTCTCGGAATTGATGTCTCGCTGCATCTCTTCCACCCCGTTACCATTCGATCTGGATTTTGTAAATTCAACAGTGGTAATACTTATCTTTTCTGTGTTCTTACAAGGCCATGTTGGCCACTTTAAATTCCAGAGTCAAGTCTCAACTTGTACTCTTTTGTTGTACTTTTGGTACTCTAATTTCGAGGCCGGACATTGGTTTGTGTCTTTAGGTTGTACTTTTCTGATTTAGTTTATGAAGTTTTCGTTCGACCAAAAAAAAACAGTACCAAGTAAGATCCAACAACTCCAATCCTTCTGGTTTGCACTTAAGTGGCTTCATTATATCTTAGAGACAAAAGATTAATGCAATGGTTTATATAATACTAACATGCAAAAGATCATTAGCGATGAAAGTGTAGGAGGGTAAAATATACGAAAACAAAAACAAGAGTAAAAGTTAACCAAAAGATAGTCAATGACATCATCGCCTTTCCGTGCCTGGAAGTCTATATAAACCACCTCCAAACCATCTTCTCACGGATGCCCGACCTCAGTAAACATCTCTCATGCACCCAAACACCTCTGACCACCACCACCACTAGAACCACCAGATGGAGGACAGAGACATATAACTCCTGTCACGCCCGGCCGCCAACCACCTCTTCCTCGCCCAGTTCGAGCCCCTCCGCACCACCCTCCTCACCCTCAGGTCCCACAACCCTAGCCTCGCCCGCGCCATCCTCCAAACGATCATCGCCTACAGCGGCAGCTTCAAATCCATCCTCTTGTCCAACTGCTGCCCTTCGCCCGCCCTCCTCACCAACTTCGCCTCCCTCGAGCTCCTCGAGTTCGACAACCCTACATACCCACTGTGGAGCTTCGATGCCGATTCGCTCCGTTTACGCGCTGAATTCTTTCTCCTCGTCCACACCGTAGCTTCTAAGGTTTCGAAAAGCCAAAAGTGATTTTCGCCCGAAGGGTGTTTGGGATCGGGTTTTGGAGATAGGCTTCAGAGTTCATACGGTTGCGGCCGGATGTGGTTGCTACAGAGGAGGGACCAAGCGAGGGAGTGGAATTGCAGTTAGAGTTGGGGGGAAGGAGAGCTGATTGGTTTGAGGGGGGTAACTGTGGAAAATGCGGATGTTTTTGACACACTGTGCGGGAATATGCTGCAGCAGGTTGATTGGCAGCCTGAGCTTGACGAGTCGGGCTTGGAAATTATGCTGAGGAGGGAAGGGGAAGGGGAAGGGGAAGGAAAAGGGAGGGAGGAAGGTGTGGAGGTACTTAGATTGGTGTAAAGAGCTGTTCAGAACGTACATTTGGACGTGGTGGAGGAGTGCTTGATCACATGGTGATGTGGATGGAGCAGTTTTGCATGCTCGGTTCCTCCATGTGGATTAT
>JAVXUP010003928.1:0-48277 GCA_033070095.1 Escallonia herrerae | reverse complement strand
GTGGTGGTTTTGAATTGATTTTAGTTTTAGTTTTAGTTAGGATTTTGATTTTGTTTTTGTTAATAAATTGGGTCAATGGACCCATTATCCGCCCACTAACAGATAATGTGTATTTGTTAGTCTGGATAATTACAGTTAATTAGAGGATATTTATCTCCTAAGTGTTTGAGGTAAATACATCTTTATCTCCTAAGAGTTGGAGGTAAAGCCAGTCTCTAATTGTATCTCTATATAAAGGCTAGAGATATCCCAATAAATAAAGGAAGTCATAGCAATAATCCCTCTCTCTATAGCACTCTCTCTAGAGCAATCACCAAGCTCTAGGATTTGGTTCGTGGACGAAGAACTCGACTCTAGTAGCCGTTTTCGTACCTGCGAAAAAGATCAAGCGTGTTGGAGGCTCGTAACAACAAGGATCCTACGTCGGAATTTTCGGAGACTTCGTACGGTATGTTTTCGAACCCATTACGTGTTACGTGGTAGCACGATAATTGTTGTAATCGTTTCAACATTGGTATCAGAGCATGATTACTTGTTGATTCGCCTTTAACATGCTAGATTAAATTATGTGCATGTTACGATTTTTTCCGGATACATGAATGAGACCCATTATTAAAATTCGAAATTTATTGAGCATGTTTTTCTGAAAAATAATTATATGTTTTTGTTCTCCTATGGTTGAGGATGAACTCCATAAAATTTCGTGATTTTTGGATGCATGATTTGTGAGAAATCACGATTTTATTTTTCAAGAAAACTGTGGTTTTTTCGAGTTTTGGGACTCAAATTCGGAGCATGATATTCTGTTTTTATCATGATCGGTTGGTACATAATTAATCTATGTTGTATAAGCTTTCCAACGATATATCGTACGCATTATTTGGCTTAAAAACGAGAGAGATATGGCATCCCGAAGTTGGCATCGCGACATGGCGGCGCTGAAAAAATTAGGGTTTTCCTACGAAGATGATGAACAGTGTCCCACGCGCGCCACGCGCTCAAGCCGAGCCGTACACGCGCCACACGCGCAAGTCGCGCCGAAACGAGCCGTCACGCTCATCCACGCGCCAGCGTGGCTGAGCCCACGCGCGAAACGCGCCCACGCGCTCTCACGCGCCAGCAAGGCTGCGTCCACGAGCCCACGCGCTCCACGCGCGCGTGCTGCCACGCGCCTGCTCCAAGAATAGCTGCGCTGTCCCACGCGCACGGCGGCGCGTGGAGGCGCGTGCAGGCTGGTTTTTTGGCCGGTGATCGTCACCGCCGGCGAGTGGAGCCTTGTCGTGCCTTCTGAAAATTTTCAATGGTGTTGAATTACCTTTATACCCTCTGTGTGTGTTCTGTTTAATTTTTAAACGACTTTTTCTATGAAAAATTAACTTTAAAATTTTGTTTTATACACACAGAATTTTTATTTAATTTCAGAGGGCATATTAAGGATAAATTTACTGTTTGCCAATTTTTTAGGATTTATCTCTCAGTTTTTGGTCATTTGTGAGTATTTTTGTGGTACTTTTGTGGTTCCCAAAAATACGAATAATGCGTAAATATTATTTTTTGCACTTCGTGAGTAGCAATAAATATTTTTGGAGAGTTATATGACATAGATAAATTATGTCTAATTTGTTACATGCTTGCCTTGATTTGTGTTATGGTTTAAATATACTTTTGAGGTATATTTGTTGGGTTTTTGGTAAATCCACACTTTTAAACCATTTATATTTTCAAGGCCCTTGTCGCCCGTTTTCCTTGGGAGGAGAATGTGGCCTATTCATCCATTTTATTACCCTTTAACTTCTTATTTGAGCATGCTAGTTTTAGGTTAAATGGATGGATATTAGATTGGCATTCTAAAGAAACTTATGTTTAATGTGTTTACTCTTGCTTTAAGAAAATTCTTTTGAGAATAATGTGCTGTGCGGCATCTCCATTTGTTTTATTGGAGTAGTTTGTAGTAGGATTCTCAAAGATGTTGTATTCTGCTATTTCCCTGTATATTTCGAGAAAGCCTTGTACGGGGATGTAATTTCGCACGCACATTATTCAAACCAGAATTTTCTTAGCATAAGTTATTAGAATGCCAATAGGGCTCAATGGAGTCCTTGCAAATTTAATTGCATGGTGCAATTTTATATTGTTCTAAATTATCATGTGGATGATTTATTATATTGTGGCTTATATGATGATGAAATTTATTGCGAAAAATTACTTGAAAAATATTTTTCCCAACTCACATACATGGGAGATGATTACGAGCTTAGCAGATTTTCGATTTCATGATGTGAGGAAGGATTATGTTTTTCATTTGAATTTTTTGAAATAAAAATAAGGATGTATAATTAATGTCTTTTCCTTGCGCAATCTAATGTAGTGAATATAATGGCCACCAAAATGTCATAGCTGATCTCGTTAAGGGTGAGAAACTTAACGGAGATAATTATGACGTTTGGCACAAAAAGATGAAATTCATGCTGAACGAACAAGAGCTCGAGGAGCACTTGACCAAGGAGATGGTCGCGCCAACTGAGGCGCAACCCCTAAGAGACCACACTGCCTACCAGAAATGGAATCAGAAAGATCGTAGTGCGCGCTACACCTTGTTGAGCAGCTTGCAAAATGATCTAATCGGGCAGTATGATGAACTTCCAACTTGCAAAGCTTTATGGGAGCAGCTCAAGTTCTCTTTTGGTGGAACCTCAACTACGCGGCTTCGTAGCCTTGTGATTAAGTTTGAGGAGTACACAAAAGACCCTAAACATACCATGAGTGAACATCTAAGGATGATGTCCAATATGATTGGTAAGCTAAGGGATGCTGGCCATGCGCTCACAGATGAGCAGCAAGTCAGAGCTGTCATAAGGTCCCTTCCTGCCTCGTGGGCCAATATGAAACAGATATTGACCCACAGTGAAAACATCAAGAACTTTTCTGATGTTTCACAGCATGTCATCCTTGAGGACGAGACTCGAGATACTGACAAGACCCTTGCTTATGTCGCCCAAGGGGGATCGCGCAATGCAAATGGCAAGCGCGAAAGACAAAGTAAGAAAGGTAAGAAAGGCGAGGCTAGCACTTCTGCGCCAAAGGAAGGAAAAATGAAGAAACGCAAGAGAGGAAAACGTGGTGGGAAAAAGGATCTGTCTAAAGTTAAATGCTTCAACTGTCAACAGAAAGGACACTTCGCTCGTGATTGCACTGAGCCGAAGAAGGTACTTTCAGAATCTCTCTCTCAGTTATATGTTTCCTCACATGTGATGGTTGCTCATTCCCAACCTGTGTGGTTTGTGGATACAGGTGCAACAAAACATGTAGCACGTGATCGAGAGGGGTTCGTAGATTATCACCGGATTCCAGCGGGTAGCAAACATATCTTCATGGGAAACAATAGCTCCGAAGAGGTGCTAGGGGTTGGTTCTTACCAGCTCAAGTTGCGCACTGGGCGCACATTGATTCTAGAGGATGTGCGATATGCACCCACAGTTCGGCTTAATCTACTTTCAGTTACTGCTTTATTAGACAGTGGTTTTTCCTTTATTTTTAGGGGTAATAAGTTGGACATTTTTTTGGATGATGTTTTGTTCGGACATGGTTTTCGCATGGATAGTCTTTTTCAATTGGATTTAATTGATTCTCAGTCTTCTTATTCTTATGTGGTGAATGATAATATTGTGAATGATTCTACCACCTGGCATGCAAGACTGGGCCACATAGGCCAAGATAGAATGACTCGTTTGGCTAGAGAAGGCCTTTTAGGCCCACTCGCAAAAGTCAATCTACAAACTTGTGAGGCTTGTTTGGCCGGTAAAGCATGCAGGAAGCCTTTTGGAAAGGCTGTGAGAGCAACTCAACCACTTGAGCTAGTTCACTCTGATATATGCGGACCTATGAGTGTAAAGGCACGCCATGGCGCCTCTTATTTCCTTACACTGATAGACGATTATACGCGATATGGTTATGTGTATCTGATATCTCACCGCTACGAAGCTTTGGACTGTTTCAAACGCTTTGTAGCTGAGGTTGAGAATCAGAAAGAGAAGAATTTAAAAACTCTTCGCACTGACCGAGGACGCGAATATTTGTCAGATCACTTCAAGAAGTTTTGTGAGGAAAAGGGGATACGCAGGCAACTTACTATTCCTAATACTCCACAACAAAATGGTGTTGCGGAAAGAAGGAATAGAACATTGTTAGACATGGTTAGGTCTATGATGGCGCAAGCAAACCTTCCTATATCTTTTTGGGGGATGCCCTTTTGACTGCAGCCTATATACTTAATCGTGTGCCTTCACAGTCAGTCAAATCCACCCCTTATGAGCTTTGGAATGACCAAAAGCCAAATTTGGATAACTTGCGCCCATGGGGCTCAGCAGGTTATGTTCACAGTACTTCTCATAAGTATGGGAAACTAGGGCCTAGAGCAAAGAAGAGTATCTTTCTAAGGTATTCTGAAAACTCTAAAGGCTATGTAATGTATGGTGAACATCCAAATGGTGGAAGGACTGAAATAGAGTCTCGTGATGTCGATTTCATAGAGAGTGATTTTCCTAGCATTGGAGATGCGAGTAAGAATCTTGACCTCTATGAGTTAGAGGAGGTTGAACCCACTTTACCATCTTCAAGCGAAGGTGGGGAATTAGTTCCTCATCCGGTTGTCGCTGAAGATAGTGTAAGTGACCTTCAACCTAGTGGGAGTATCCCAGACAGTGGGAGCACACCACAAGGACCATCAGGTCAACAAGATTCTCAACTGCGTAGAGGTGCACGAGGAAGAGTTCCACGTCGTCGTTTTGAGATTGACGGTGAAATTCTTATGTGCACTCCAAATGATGAAGACGAGCCTACTTCTGTGGAAGAAGCCTTATCTTCATCTGCTAGAAATGAGTGGATGGCTGCAATGAAGGATGAGTTAAGCTCAATGGAAAAGAATCGAGTCTGGGAGTTGATTGACCTTCCGCCAGGGCGCAAGACTATTGGAAACAAGTGGGTTTTTAAAGTCAAACGCAAGGTAGATGGGTTAATCGACAAGTATAAGGCACGTCTTGTGGCGAAAGGCTATACCCAACTGCGGGGTGTGGACTATGAAGATACTTTCTCCCCAGTGGTGAGATTTGCTTCAATTCGCCTGATCCTAGCTATTGTCGCCCAGCAGGATTTAGAACTTTTTCATATGGATGTTAAGACTGCGTTTCTCAATGGAGAACTAGACGAAGAGATTTATATGGCTCAACCCGAGGGTTTTGAAGTCAAAGGACATGAGCGCAAAGTTTGCCGTCTCAAACGTTCTATATATGGTCTCAAACAATCGTCTAGGCAGTGGTACTTTAGGTTTCATCATGCCATTACCTCTATAGGTTTTGAAATGATTGAACAAGACCATTGCGTTTACGTAAAACGATCCAAGAAAAATATTCTAATCCTTTCTTTGTATGTGGATGACATTCTTTTAGCTGGGAATGACATGAGTTCCATTGTCGCCACTAAGCAGTGGTTGTCCTCAACTTTTGAGATGAAGGACATGGGAGAAGCTAATTATGTGCTCGGGGTTAAAATCATACGTGATCGTCCAAAGAGACTTCTCGGTTTGTCTCAAGAGACATACATCAAGAAAGTCATTGAACGATTTCGTATGCATAACTCAAAACCCATAGACACTCCAATGGACAAGGCGTGTACTTTAACAACAGACCAATGCCCAAAGAATGATGAGGAAAAGAATCGGATGTCCAAAGTGCCTTACGCGGCTGCAGTAGGGAGTCTGATGTACGCTATGTTGTGTACGCGTCCAGACATCTGCTATGCCGTTGGAATGGTGAGTCGTTATCAGAGTAATCCTGGACCCGCTCATTGGAATGCGGTGAAGAGGATCCTTCGATACTTGCGTGGAACCGCTGATCTCGTCCTGTGTTATCATGGTGGAGACTTGAGACTGAGAGGATACAGCGATGCTGATTGGGGCGCTGATAGAGATGAGCGCATATCCACTTCGGGTGGAGCTATCTCTTGGTACAGCAAGAAAAAGTCTTGCATCGCCCTATCCACGATAGAGTCGGAGTATGTTGCTTGTTCAGCAGCAGTCCAGGAAACTGTTTGGTTGAGGTCATTCTTACAGGCTCTAGGGGTTACAGCTCATGCAGATGAGTCTGTCACTGTTCACTGTGACAATACAGCTACCCTAGATTTTGTAAAGGACCCCAAATATCAAACACATAGGCCTTCGTTATCACTTCATTAGAACTTTAGTTGCGCAAGGAGAGGTGTCCATGAAACATATACCTACTGGCAGAATGGTGGCTGATCCTTTGACCAAGCCCATTGCTAGAGATGTTTTCCTTTCTCACATTAGGAGTATGGGACTACGTAGGTTTTGATATGTTTATGGCATCTTATGTACTTGACATTTATTATATTAAATTTTCATTCCTTGATTTGAGTTTATTTTGGAATGAATGGATAATCTTTGTGATTACATATACATCCTTGTTGAGAGTGTCACCAGGCTCGAATTGACCCACTCACACGGGTAATTCACCTTGGCGCTAAGATAGCGAGCAAGATGAGACATAATTGTCTTAAGCGCCAAGTGGGCGAATAAGATGATACAGCTTATAAAGCAAACATGTCGCCTTAGTTGGAGCTAAGATGAGACCTAATAAATGTAGGTCGATCATAGAGTATCTCCACAACTCTATGTAGCCTGTTTACAGCCGAATGTGAGATTTCAGGCAGGCACTATGAGAGTGACTGGGCTGAAAAACTCAGGTTAGGCGCTTGTACAGCGACTAGACTTAGATTCGTATGGCGTATTTATTATACATTTATGTGACACGCCCTTGAGGGTTACGCCATAGCATGCAAATCATACTGCATGTGCTAAATGCAGACCGACAGTGGGAGTGACGAATGAATCCCTGCTTCGTCACTGTGTGAGCCACTTGGATCAAAATTTTTGATCATATATGGTACCCTTTTCACCTTAGACTATGTCATGAAGAGGATACTCAATGTCGCTACTTTAGCATGTACCCTTGGATCATGGATGATGCGGTCTCGCGGGGCATGTCTAGGAAAGCGGTTGGGTCTAATTGGAATGACATGAGGGCTTTGGGAAGAAAGTTCAATATTACATCATGTTGTGTGATTCATAGCCCGGGCGACTTTGTCGATTTTCGTTTCGATATGAGTCATGAATACATAACATATGAGAGGTTTAACACTGCTCATTATGAGGGATTTGAGAGTGTTTAATCTGGTGTAGTTGAACTATCTGGGGTACATACGAGATTTATTGGAGTGATGTATTGTGTTAGTTTGGTGATAACTTAATACAATACTCCTCAACTGGACATCCTTTCTCGTAGGTCGCACGTTCCATTTCCTGTATGAGGAGATGAGTGGACGAGAGATAAAGAGGGACTACGATTTATTTGCCCTGTGTGTGGGCGAGTGGGAGCTGTTAATAAATTGGGTCAATGGACCCATTATCCGCCCACTAACAGATAATGTGTATTTGTTAGTCTGGATAATTACAGTTAATTAGAGGATATTTATCTCCTAAGTGTTTGAGGTAAATACATCTTTATCTCCTAAGAGTTGGAGGTAAAGCCAGTCTCTAATTGTATCTCTATATAAAGGCTAGAGATATCCCAATAATAAAAGGAAGTCATAGCAATAATCCCTCTCTCTATAGCACTCTCTCTAGAGCAATCACCAAGCTCTAGGATTTGGTTCGTGGACGAAGAACTCGACTCTAGTAGCCGTTTTCGTACCTGCGAAAAAGATCAAGCGCGTTGGAGGCTCGTAACAACAAGGATCCTACGTCGGAATTTTCGAAGACTTCGTACGGTATGTTTTCGAACTCATTACGTGTTACGTGGTAGCACGATAATTGTTGTAATCATTTCAACAGTTTTAGATACAGTCATAACAATGTGTGCCAATTATCCGAATAGAGAAACAAAAAGGTGACGTCTCTTTTCAATGTTTATACGATTGCTCAAATCTTATTTGTTGTTAAAAAGTACAGTAAATTATTTCTGATGCACTTTTTAATGATAAACAAGGACGTAAATAAGTATAATACAGTGTGCAAATAAACGATCCCAAAATAATCATCGTATATAAACAAACGATGAAGTCAATTATGACAGTTTTGTCGATGCACATGTTCTTATTAAAAAGACTAGAGAGTTGGGGTCGCCGATACCATCACTTACGCCGAAAGCAACTAGTTAAAATGTTAACACGAAGTTTTTTGTCGAAGTCGGATGTCATCAAACCAAGCTCCACCACAAGACTAGATAAGTCATAAGTCCTCCCTAGCACCCCTTAATATAAACCAAGTCTTGAGTCTCCCAGACTCCCAAAGTCTCCAAATAGCGACAGCCGCGACAAGGCCGGAATGTTAGACGGGTGGAAAGCCAACTCCTATCCCTTCCCCTTTTCTTGGCTGGAGGGTGTCCTCCTGGAAGGAACGTTGACATAGACATTAATTTGCTATATAGTACACATATTAAGTTGAAGACAATTTTTTGTTACAACAGAAGCTGGAGCAAAGTTTAAAAATTCTATATTTAGGCAAAAGCTTCTAAATTCAAACGATAGAATCATTAATTAAGTGTCGCTAACTATATTAATAATCATAAATTAGCGTAATATAAGAGGTTGAAACCTTCTGTGATTTCCCTCTTTGCTGCCTAAATTTGTAGGCTTGTCCAAGAATGTCTGACTCATGGCCATAGGCGGAACTACATGGGAACTAGGGGGGCTAGTGCACCCCCGGACTTTTGGATTTTTTTTTTTGGGGAATGTTTAATTTCAGTTATTATATAGAGTTTTAAAAAAATATGTTTGGTGACTATATTGCAAGTATGCCTTGTTTGGTTATTGGATAAGTATGCCTTAATTCTTAATTGAAGTAGGAACACCTTAATTATTTGGTTAATTTACTTTACTAATTCTTAATTGGTTAATTCCTTTTCTAATTTATAATTTGGTGCATAGATAGTTTATAATTCTGTTGGAATGTGACGTCAAGCGCTACCAATTTTCACCGAGTAATAATTTAGTAATTTTGTTTATAAAAACTTGAATAGTCAATTTGTATTTGCTTTTTTTTTTAGTAGTGTAGTTGTAAATGGCTTATTAAAAGACTGACCAAGCAAATGGCTTATTAAAAGACTTTTCTTTTTGAAACAAGGCAATTTTTACATTTTAGCTCTCTGCCTGTCTACTATAATGCCTTGAACATCATCAAATCAAACGGCTAATGAACAATGTTTTCCAAAATAGGAAACAAACTCGATGCCCACATAATAATAAAAAGCTTAATACCTCCCCATCTTCGTATGAGAAAGAAAAGCAATCGTCCTATTCATGAGGTCCTCTTTATTCTCTCTCTTCACATCTCATAATGCACCGTATTTATGAACAAATGAATGAAACATAAGTTTCACTTGATACATACCTCATCAAAATGCCCACAACTTTAATTTTATGAAAAATCAGAAAGTTAAAGAAAGAAAGCTTGAGTTAGTGTGTAGAAAAGTATTGAAAAGGGCTCATTTTATAAGTACAGTGGAGGTATAATAAAAAAAAATAGCTATCAAAAATTTCTTACCAAAAGATTAAAGATTAATTCATTCAAAATAAAATGTTGTAATGGTTGTTGGTAATAGAACTAAACTTAGTTACAATAAAATTGCATTGTCTACTAAAAGTTTTTTTAAAGAGTCGATGTGAGACAATTGTTTTCCGAAAGTTTAAGTACGTAAAAAAAAAAAACCTTAATTTTTCACTCACAAGAAATATGAGACTAAAGCATGTAAACATTTTTCTCAAAACCTTAATGTTTTTTTCAAAAACCATTCTTGTATAAGAAGAGAATATTTTGTGAAAATACTCCAACAAGTGCAACTTCCCCAAGGTAAGGGCCAAAAAAAAAAGATAAAGATAAAAAAATAAAACCAGGGAACAAAAGAAGCACCAGAGCTGACGACACTGACATGAGTTACTGATAGCAAGCTGGGATTTGGGCGCCGGATATGGAGAAACATAAAAGATCCCGTTACGGTGAAGAAAAAATGAAGGAAAAATTTAGAAGGCTAATCTCGTCTAATCAAAACAATCCAGCCGCCATTATTCGAGAAACCTCGTTCAAAAAAAGTTGGACCTTTTGGGACTCGCATACGTACGCAGTGAGACTCGGTCTTTTGGTGTAATGATAATCATTCTTTGTTGCTTTTAGTGCAAAATTAAATCACTCAATGGAGTTCCTATAAATAGCTAACCTCGCACACATTTCAGAACACTCTATAAAGCTAATATATGCCCCCTTGCCAGAGTTCGCATTTTGCAGGTCTCAGTCACATCTCGCAACCAAGTCAAGACCATGAAGGTATAGTGCAACTTCGTGAAGAAGGCACAGTTAATTGAACACATAATTCAACAGATTCTAGGTAAGATTATTGATTCTTGCTAACTGAATTTGGTTGTTGCAGCAAAAGGTGGTGATCAGGGTGTCTGTCAATGACCAGAAGAAGTCTCTTTTTGCTGATCTGTGTGGTATCATTGGGTTCCAATGCTGTCCTGATAAGAAAGAGGCTCGCACTAAGGCCATGACGATAGCAGTTGGTGTTTCTGGTTGTCACCCTTCTCTTTCTCACAGAAATATATCTTAGTTTTTAACACGTCCATGGAAAGAGAGCACGTTCTTACAGACAGATTATACTGTCATTGAACATTGTTACGTGCTTAAACTTGATGCATGTAGCCATTTTTGTACGTAGGGAGCTGCAACGGTAGAATGTCGATGCAAAAACATGTTGGTTTTTATGAAAACAAGGCCTCTTTAGTCGATCGGAGGGTGAAGCTGTGAATTCCATGCGGCGCTTCATTCTTAACCACCACCACCACAAATTCACTGCGTATATGTATATGTTCTTGTAAGTCAAACTATAGTTGCATGGAATTACGTATATAGATTCTGTCATTATTTTGGATTGTAGGAGTCGAAACAGCGGCTTTAACGGGGAACAAAAGGATCAAATAGAGGTGACAGGAGATCGGATTGACGCGGTTACACTTGCAACCTTGTTAAGGAAGAAGGTGGGATTTGCAGAGGTGTTGAGCGTTGGCCCGGAGAAGAAAGAGGATGACAAGAAGCCTAAGATTGAGGATAAAATTGAGGCCATGGTATAGGCACCTGTTCTGCATTCTTACCCTTGTCCTAGTTTTTGCCAAGTTTATCAGCTTCCGAGCCTTCCTGCTTCATCTTATGACTCGTGGGCTGGTGAGAGTCTAGAAGAATATCTTGTAATTGGTTCCTGCACAAATTTGTATGGCGCTTGCTCTTCGTAGTATGAGTCCAAGTCCATTTGTGATGATTGTACAACCTTTTCCCACTTCGAGTGTCAAAAAGAAACAACTTATGTATTAAACAGTAGATTTTGGCTGAATTCTGAAAGCAGCCCTCTAGCTACTGCGCCCCATATATATAACAATAATTACGATTGCTAGACATGTATAGTAACGTTTATGCAAAAATCTTATCTTTCATAATATTGTTAGCTTAATATCACTAATAATACAAAGGCGACGATTTAATATCACAATATAGGAGGGAGGAGTTTGTAGCTTCCACCCAAGCAACTTATATATAATAGTTGGATGTCATTAAAACAAGATCAACAGAAGACTGCCAATTCCCCGTACCATAAATCGTATTCATATTTCACAGCCCCAATCCTCCAAAACATAGAGGTAAGGCCTTAGTTAACGAAGTCTTGTCCTCAAAGTCCTCTAAAAGTCTCCTAGTCACAAAAAATTAAAGTTTATGCCACAATTTCAGCGAGGATAAATTGACAAAATCTACCGAAACAGGAGTAGCACTTTTGTAGATTACACCTCAGCAAACGAATTTTTTTTTTGTTTTTGTTTTTTTACCTCAGCATATGGCATGTTTAGCAGAGGTTTACATTCTGTCAGCTTATGGGAAAAAAAATTAGGACTTGCAAAAAAGCTCCCTCAATTTAGTGAGGATATTTTGGTCTGATGATCACTCAAGGGTTAATTGTGAAAACATATTGAAATCAATAAAATAATCCTAGAGGGTGGTGAATAGGGTTTTTGAAAATTAATGGGGAACTTAAACAAAACACAATCATGAAACTTAATCAAGCCAAGTAATATTTCAATGAAGATGCTAACTACACAATCTCAAGTAATTATAGATCAATAAGTAAAGAGATTGAGTTAGAGATACTTGACAAGGAGATTTAAATGGTTCGGCTTGAACTACCCTCAAGCCTACATCCACCTCTTCAAGGAAGTCTCTTGCAAGAGCACTAGAATCCACTAGCAACAATCTTCTTCCGGGTCAAGATCAAAACCCTTACAACACTTGGTGATATCCCCACACCAAGCACAAGCCTTGAATCCACAAAGCTCACCCAAGACTTGACAAACCCAAGCCTTGATCACAATCCTTTTACAAAGATCAATTGTGTACAAAGAAACCTTCTTGAAAGGAAATGAGTACAAATGAAGCTCTAGTATAATAGAGAGATGAGAGAATTGATGACTTGATGTATGCTCACTCTCAATCAAAGAAATGCTCACAAAGATGCTCTCTTTAATGATGTAAAATCATGAAGATGAAGAGAGAAAAGTTTAATCTATGAGCCTTGATGTTTCTCTAATGAATGGAGGCTTAGAATGTGGTTTCCATTGTGTATGATGAAGCCCCAAAGCATTTATATAGAGAGCAAATGAAATATAGCCATTAGAGGCTTAAAGTGAGCAAAACTGTCATTGCAGTCGACTGTATTACCAATGCAGTCGATTGTAATCCCTCTAAAATAGCCGTTGGAGTTTTGTCCTTGAAAATAGCCGTTGGAGCTGAATTTTTACCAATGCAGTCGACTGGATTCAAATACAGCCTATCAGCTGCCTCACGGAACCTCATTTCCTATTTTGGACATAACTTTTTCTAGAAAAATCGGATTGAGGTGCCGTTTTTTGCGTTGGAAAGCTAATGAAAAGTTTTATCAAGATATGAAAAGATTGGCACCAAAATAGTTTTTGAGAAAATCTGAGTGAGCTCCAAAGTTCACTCATTTTCAAGAACCACACTTGTGTGAAAGGTTATGAACTCACATGCAATGCACAAGGTGTCCTAAGGTCTTTTTAGGTCATAGTCATCAATCCAACCATCAAACCAAGACTAGTTACATAATAGTAAAGACCAATCATAATCGCAGTAACTTAGCCTTTGCATTCTTTCTTGCTCTTTGACATAGGACTTGATGAAGCTTCCATAGTATGTCCACTATAACCTTAAGCTTCTTTGGCTTCAATCCATCTATCCAACTTCTCAAATGTGTCTTCATGAGTGTCATGTATATATCTACTAAGAATCCACTCAAAGCACACATTAGAACATAATCAATGTGTAGTTATCATCAAAACAAGATGTAAGCCTAGGTTATCCAACCCTAGGGCTAACAATCTCCCCCTTTTTGATGATGACAAACATTGATTCTATATAACGTATGATGTGTCATATGATAGACAATTAAGCACAACAATCTCACATAGAACATTCAATCATTTCTTGTATACTCAAGATATGTCAATTTATCTCATATAACAATTAAGCTTGTAGCTAGCTTCCCAACCTAAAACAAGATATGTTCTTCCTCTAATGTTCTCTTAAAACACACAATCACATAGCACATAGAATCAAGATTATTTCTCCCCCTTTGTCATCAACAAAAAGACAAGGGTATGTGTGTATAAAGAGATAGTTATAAGCAAGATAATGGCATGAAGTGCATATAACTCATGAACTTATACGGATGACATCAAGAGTTCCTTCATGATCCAAAGAAAGATAGGCAATGTAGTTCAATAATCTCATTTACTTCATGCATATTTCAAGAGTAACAAGATATTATATGATTCAAGCATGTAAGCCCCCTATCAAGTTATCTTATGCATATTCCATCATGATGTATGCTCCCCCTCAATTAATGCATGCCAACAATATCAAACAAACACAACTAAATGTCTAACGGAGTCATGCTCTCCTTTTGGCATTATCAAAAGGTGTGTCTGTAGGAATGGCAACGTGAAGCATTAAGACGACATCATCTCAACATGGAATTTTCACAATGCAAATAATGGTCATCAACAATCAATATTTTCAATATAAGTGCAAGAGGATCATTCATCAGCAAGGTTCATATTAATTCTCAACAAGCAAGCTATTTATATCATGAGAAATAAGTATGACTTTAAGCATGCTTCATGACATATAAGTTTAGTGTATAGCACAATGTTGAATAGAGCCAAGTTTTACCCTCAATGTGTAGTTATCATCAAAACAAGATGTAAGCCTAGGTTATCCAACCCTAGGGCTAACACATATCTTAAAATATGGCAGGTTTGCAAATTAACACCCCGACAAATTTTTTTTTAAAACTTATTACCTCAACACCCTAGATCTAGTAAAAATTGTCTAGGGTTTGATTCCGTGGGTACAACGTCTACCAATTAAAGCAGTCACAATCATCAGAAGACTGCCACCACCACTTGAAGAATACCACCACCCGAAGAAGACCATCAACGAACCTGCTAAAGCAATCATGCATGGAAACGTCCTCAAGTAAAAGTTCTAATTTTCACGCTTGAATCAATATCTAAGTTCCACAAACATCTCTGGGGTTGCAATTGCCATGCCGATGCATGCTCCATATTCAATTTCTGTGTACGTTGTCATTTTCTATGCGCGGCGTGTCTCTCTCTGTGTGTCACACTAAGTTAGTGTTTTAAAAATAAGAATTAGTCACGTCAGTAAAAACTGTAAGTTAGTGTCACACTAAGTTGGGGAATATGATACAAAATTTTCACATTTTAAGTAAGGTTGTCCACTTTTCAGAATCTTATTATACTTTAGAATTCAGTGATGTCGTGACCAAGATGCTCTTCTACTCGACGGAAATACTCACCACTATTACCCCCAAGCTTTTGTCACGTGTTTAGGTGAGATGACACTACATTGGTTTGTTGGGAAGTTAATCGTCAGATATGTATATCTTTTCGTAAGACGATGTTGGATGTTCTATAAAAAGAGTTGTCTCAATTTTACAAACAGTTTTTGCGATAAATTTTAAGGACGCATTTTTATCTTTACTAATTACATGTCACTTATATAATCAGCAGCCGCCAATTGGTATTACATAAGAAGTCCATGGCCATCCAGAGTTTATCCTTAATTATCTTATAGACTTGTTCGAGAATCTTCCCTGTTCATAACGTAAGCTTGCTTGGGTCGCTACTGGTTGCAAAAAAGTGGTTTGTTAAAGACTTAGGCTTCGTTTGACAAATTTTTTTTTTTGGTTTTCAGTTTTTAAAGAGCAGCTTAATTTTTTTTTTATATAAAAACAAGTGGGTGTTTGATAACCCCTTTTTTTTTTAGGTTTTTTTTTTTGGTGTTTGGTAACCCTTTTTATTTTGACTTTTTTTTTTGGTGGTTTGCGGTGGCGGTGGTGGGGCGTAGCGGTGGTCGACGGTGGTGGTGGTGGTGGCCGACGGCCGGAGGTGGCTGCCGGCAGTCACGGGCCGGAGGTAGCTGCCGGCAGTCTCCGGCGGTGGTCGCCGGCGGCCGGAGGTGGCTGCCGGCAGTCACCGGCGGTGGTGGCCGGCGGCCGGAGGTGGCTGCCGGCCGTCTCCGGCGGTGGTCGCCGGCGGCCGGAGGTGGCTGCCGGCAGTCTCCGGCGGTGGTCGCCGGCGGCCGGAGGTGGCTGCCGGCAGTCTCCGGCGGTGGTCGCCGGCAGCCGGAGATGGCTGCCGACAGTCTCCGGCGGTCGGAGGTGGCTGCCGGTGGTTGTCGGCAGTCTCCGGCGGTGGTCGCCGGTGGCCAGAGGTGGCTGCAGGCGGCCGGCAGTCTCCGGCGGTGGTCGCCTGAGGTGGCTGCCGGCGGTGGGAGGGTGGTGGTGGTGGTCGAAAAAAAAAAACCAAAAGTGAAAAAAAAAACCAGTTTTTGGAGTTTTTTTTTTTACTCTGCAGTTTAAAAACTGGTTTTTTAAATTGAAAAAAAAATGGTTACCAAACGCTCCTTTTTTTTCAGTTTTTAAAACTGAAAAAAAAGGGAAAAAAAGAGTGTCAAACGGGGCCTTAGAAGTCATGGATCGTCCCGCGGTTTGGAGAATTTTCGTATTTTCGCACTCCCACGACTTTGAGTTCCACGTAGCTCATTTAAATCTTTGGAGCATCTAATAATGCCATATTCATGAAAGCAAATATAGACCACTTCAATAATTAGTTGTTATGAGTTCTCTCGTACCATTCAATTTTTCAGTCCATCGAATATCGGTTAGGGCTCGGCTTGATGCGTCGCGTACATAGAAAACGATCTAAAAGTTATTAAACTGTATTAAGAAGTTTTTATCAACTGAATTTTCTGACACACAGAAGTTATACATTTTTGGGGTCACTTATTGATATTGTTATTTTGATTACCATTTTGCATTGTTTGTCCAAAAATATATGGGGCGGTTTTATTGAGCTCAACATATATTCCTTAAAAAAATATCGTTTAACTGTGCTTTTTTTTTTGGGGTACTCCTACACACTTTGTTTGGCTGTGTGATGTACAATTCACGTGTCTGCGTAAAAGTATACATGAAACATCATTAGTGATATGGGTAAAAAATACCCACCAATGGGAAGGTAACACTTGTTACTGCCAGGTGGCCCCAAAACTGCTCTTAGATTATTGGAGAAGTGAGAGTGACACTTGCCCACCTTTTCACTATCCCATTATCTTAATAATGAACAATAACTGCCCATGAAGTCCCGGTAACCTCCCTCTAATTAGAGTAACTCCCCATTAAAGGGACATAACCAACCATTTAATACATTCCTATAAAAGGGAAATGAAAAGGGAAAGAAGGTAGGTTCTGACAATCTAATATTTCCAGTTACTCTCTCAAAATTATTTACTAACTTAAGCATCGGAGGCTCTCTGCCGGAGCCCCCTCCGGGGGTTCCAGCGCGTCACCGTTTGTTCGTGTTGTGCTTTGCAGGTCTGCTCGCGTGCTCGTTTCGTCCCGGTCAATTTTTTATCACAACATTTTGGCGCCATCCGTGGGACCGACTTCCCAGGAAGATCGCACACAATTGTTTATGTCCGGCTATGCTTCGGCAGGTTGGACAACACCCCGCACAGTGATAAGTTCACCCCCAGCCGCAGCTAAACACGCGTCCACGGAATCATGACACTGTCACCCTTTTTCCTGCTATGTAATAGCAGCCACCACAAAATGGGAACCTCCCCGCTGCCACACCACTGCGAACCACAAATTCTCTATCGCAATAGAGCAACAAGTTGCCGGCACCATTCTGCCAACTCCCCGCAAATTCCATTTGTCCAACTCCACGCCACAATGGACGCATCAACCGACCACACAAGTTGCGGCCATCTACAATGGCGCACCATTGCAACAAAAAATAAAAGAAAAAAGAAAGATGGAGTTTGGAACACTAGCCGGATACTCGTCCATAGCGTCGGCCAACAGCTCGTGGAACACTCCATGAAGAGTTTAAGCCATGCCTCACGATGAACAACACTAAAGTTGTCGCTATGAATAGCCTAGGCGACACAAGCTGCTAATAGATCATTGGCCATCAATGGCAACATCGCACCTCTGCCGCCGTGAAGTACTCTGTACAACAGTTCGCCGATAACATTAACAAGCATTAACAAACATCATTTTTGACTCATCACCATGAACTGACAGACAATAATCAAGTTGCCATCAAAGAATCACAGTCCGTAGCGACATTGTCACCGTCAGTGTACCGTCGCAACCGTCAATGGACTACTGCTATAGGAAAAAGAAGCCTCGGTCCGTGACGGCATCGCAACAACCACCCCAATCGAGCGTCTCAGTAACCACCACAACCGGCGTCCCCTGATCTGCTGCCCCAAAGAGGCAACCGTAATGCCTCATCTTTCTCCGGTCATCTCTGACTCATTCGATAGCTCCACCGTCGAATCAACAGAGAATTAAGATACCAAAAAAAAAAAAACCAGTATTGCTGCCGCCACCATGGGCTTCGACCCATTCGATGCTTTGCCGCTATCGTGACCAACTATTGTCACTAAATGACAGGCTATTACAGCCACACCAAACAGGCCATCACTATGGGCCTACGTCTACAACGACTGTCGCGGAGCACATGCGTCGCCGCCTTCACCGTCATAGCCACTGTGGAATCACCGTGGAATTACAAGCTCAAAAAAGAGAGAAAAAAATAAGGGAATTAAAATCTGCTAAAAGCGACCACCGCGTCGGTGCCCAAATATCTAATGCCGCACGAAGCGGCCCTGTCAATCTCTAATTTGCAGTGCCACCGATCTCCGACAATCAAGCACCGTAGCCACCGAGCGACGTGCTTCCGCCATCGCTCTGGCAACTTACTACCGTTGTGCCCGATATCAGTTCCACCACAACCATACGCCACCATCAGTTGCCGCTCTCGCATCCAATTGTAGCAATGTGGCTAAACACCGAACATACGCGCCTTCAACCCGCCAAGAAGAAGAGTCACATCAGATCCACCATAAATCGGCTACGCCAATCACAAAGAAGATCGACCACCGCGTCACTGCCCAAATCTCTAATGCCGCACGGAGTGGCCCCGTCAATCTCTAATTCGCAGTGCCATCGATCTCCGACCAACAGAACAGTCGCCTTTCTGACCAAATCTCAACAGTCATAATTGGGAAAAATATGCCCGACGACAACGACGCCCTTTCCGGCGATGCACCGGTCAATGGGCCCTTCCCAACCAGCATTTTGACCTCAAGGCAAAGGCGTTCTAGTGCTGCTGCTGCATGGCCGGAGTACTCACCGTCTTGGCTTTGCTCCTACGTGATCAGAGGGGTGGCGCTGAGGAAAAATGGGGCACAGACTTCTATTTAATCACGTCATTTCTTTCTTTCTTTGTAGAATAAAGTTTTTAGCCCCACGAATTTGCATATTTACACTCGAGCCCAACAAATCTTGTTTCTTAGATAAATGCAACATACTTTTAAAGCCTACACACGTAGCCTTGACTTTTCGTGTCATATGTTCGTCACTGAAACTAGGCGTTATTCGCCCTTGTAGCCCATTGTCGGCAATTGTAGGCACCAATAAGCTTTAAACATGCTGCATCTGATGCCTTTTATTTTATCTAGACCTATTCATTTTCAAGGTCTAGCATAGTTCAATTCATTAGATTGAACATGCACGATCAGGTCTTCCGAGTGCTTATAATAATTTATGCCTCGCTTGCGTCACACAATATGACACACACTAACTGTCTAACCGACAAAGTAGTAATGGTGTCACAGAGTATGATTACTACTCCCGATTAAGTGCTTTAGTGTTAAAATATAGTTGCCTTAATTAGCTCGTACGCTCTCTTGCTATATTTTTTCGTGACATGTTTTTTCTATTATGAGGGTTTATACTGCACCCCACTTTATACTTGAAGAAAATTCACAGCCCCTGTGGCTTTAATTACGCTAGGAGCTTCAAACACAGCATCCTGCCTGCTAAGTGTCAAATGACTTGTGTAATAGAAACGCACAAGTTACCACTAATCTGATAACCATGAGAGCGTCACAACCTATGATTATAGCTTTGCTAGTATTCTCACTTGCCACACTGTTGTATCGACAAAATGTTGCAACGTCTTTGTTAGTCATTTAGTGGTACGGACTCCGCGTCTGCTAGTTGCTTGGATAGACCATCGTTCCCTAGCTTTATTTACTTGTCTCACCGAGCCGGCAAACAATGGTTCTTAATACGAACATGCCCTAAACATTGACTCAGAAGCTATCATTGCATCTATACCTTCTTGTATATGAGACTACGACCACTTTGGCATGGAGCCTGCACTCCCCCTCATACGATGGTAGAGCAGCACGACCTGCTCATCACTACTCATGCCATTTAAGAATCTATCATGTAGTTGCAAGCCTTGGTCAATCATCCCTCTCGGATGTATCGAGCACTACAAACGACCACCTGTTAAAGGCAACCTATTCAATGATGCCTTACTTAACCTCCTCATCATGACGCTGAGAGCTTTTGTAACCAACGTCCAAGGTCACCCGACGATGAATTCAGAAATACTCTCACCATTGGCATCACAACAAGGACCAAGTCCGTTGACCGTTGTAACGGCCACATATCTTTTTCTAAATGACAAGGAACATGGTCATTTCAAAGAGATATTACGAGGCTCACTCGTTAGTGCCTTAGCCGCGCTCTTGCCACTGTCATGACTGACACATTGAGAAGTTCAGCATCACAGTGTCAGTCATCATCCGACAACCCTTCATAGAGAACAATTACGTTGGTCTATCTGAGAATCTGTGCTCATCTCTACAGAGTCACTTAAACCTTGACCTAGCTAAGCACCCATACTCCTTTCTTGAGGTATCACATAAGCTTCACAGAGCAGAGATCCTTCGAATTCCTAGCTCAATGATCGCCAAACCGAGTTGAAGAATTACAGTGAACTCTTACCTCGCCACGCTGAGTAGACGAGCTCTTTTAGGCCTCTAGGAGTCTCTTTTGCTCAAAATAAAATAAAGTTCTCCTTATTTAGAGATATTATTGCAATCTAATAGCACGATCTCACGACCTTTGAGACATCTAACACATGGTGCCATTCGATCAACATAGCAGGGGGGTAAGTTACCCTTTGTACATGTTGATGAAAATGACAAAATTGGGTAGACATGCTACTCCACTTGAATCCTCTATAAAGCCTCTGCTCCCCAGACCGAGTAGACGAGCTTCTTTAAAGTAAGCCTCCATTCTCCCAGCCGAGCAGACATTGCATTAGACCCATCAATGCCTCTACTTGCCTAGCCGAGTAGATAAGCTCTGATGGTCTTAGCTTCTACTGAGCAAATGAGAGCATTAGACTTATGCCTCTGCTCTAACTAGTAGACGAGCTCCATTGGTCTTAGCCTCTACCGAGCAAATGAGTGCATTAGACCTATGCCTCTGCTTTAGTCTAGTAGACGAGCTTCGATAGTCTTAGCCTCTGCCGAGAAAATGAGCGCATTAGACCTATTCCTCTGCTCTTAGCCTCTGCCAAGCAAACGAGCGCATTAGGCCTTTGCCTCTACTCTAATCGAGTAAACGAGCTCCGATGGTCTTAGCCTCTGCTGAGCAAACGAGCGCATTAGACCTATGCGTCTGCTCTAACCAAGTAGAAGAGCTACGATGGTCTTAGCCTCTGTCGAGCAGACGAGAGCATTAGACCTATGCTTCTGCTCTAACCTAGTAGACGAGCTCCGATGGTCTTAGCCTATGCCGAGTAGACAAGCACATTAGACTTATTCCTTTGCTCTAGCCGAGTAGACAAGCTTCGATGGTCTTAGCTTCTGCCGAACAGACAAGCGCATTAGACTTATGCCTCTGCTCTAGCCGAGTAGACGAGCTCCGATGGTCTTAGCCTCTACCGAGCAGACGAGTGCATTAGACTTATGCCTCTGCTCTAGCCGAGTAAATAAGCTTCGATAGTCTTAGCCTCTGCTGAGTAGACGAGCGCATTAGACCTATGCCTCTGCTCTAGCTGAGTTGCGAGCTCAGATGGTCTTAGCCTCTACCGAGCAGACGAGTGCATTAGACCTATGCCTATGCTCTAGCTGAGTAGACGAGCTTCAATAGTCTTAGCCTCTGCTGAGCAGATGAGTGTATAAGACCCATGCCTCTGCTCTAGCTGAGTAGACGAGCTTTGATGGTCTTAGCCTCTGCCAAGCAGAAGAGCGCATTAGACCTATGCCTCTGCTCTAGCCGAGTAGACGAGCTTCGTTGGTCTAAGCCTCTGCCTCTACTCGCCCAGTTGGGTAGACGAGCTCCTTTCGAGGTCTAAGGTTCTGCTCGCAAAGCTAAGTAGACGAGCACATTAGACCAATCTGCCTCTACTCTCCCAACCGAGTAGACGAGCTCCTTTCGAGGTCTAAGCTTTTGCTTGCAAAGCCGAGTAGACGAGCACATTAGACCTCTCTGCATCTACTCGCCTAGATGAGTAAACGAGTTTTATTCAAGGTCTAAGCTTCTGCTTGTAATGCCGAACAGATGAGCACATTAGACCTCTGCCTCCACTTGCCTAGCCGAGCAGACGAGTACCTTTAGAACCTTTGCTCGCCAGGCCGAGCAGACGAGTATCTTTTAAAACTTCTGCTTGCCAGGCCGAGTAGACGAACCCATTAGAGCCTTTAAGTCTGTCTGCTCGCCAAGCCAAGCAAACGAGCACCTTTAAAGACTAAGCCTCTATTCTCCATACCGAGTAGATGAGCACATTAGAGTCTCTCTGCTCGCCAACCCGAGCAATGGGTACCTTTAGAGACTAAGCCTCTGATCCCCAGGCTGAGCAGATGAGCATATTAGTCTTTTAGTCTCTCTGCTCGTTAAGCCAAACAGACGAGCGCCTTTAGAGTCAATCCTCCGCTCGCTAACCCAAGAAGACAAGCGCATTAGACTCAAAGTCTCTCTGCTTACCCAGCCAAACAAACGAGCTACTTTAAGTCTCTTAAGCTTCTACTCGCTAAGCAGAGCCGACAAGCACATTAGTCTCACTCTTTGCTCGACCAGTAGAGCAGACGAGTGCATCCATGCTCTTTACTCAGCCAACAGTAGGCGAGCACGTTTAAGGCCTCTACTTAGCCAGCTGAATAGACAAGCACGTTTAAAGCCTCTACTCAACTATTCGAGTAGACAAGCGCATAAAGGCCTTTACTCGGCCAATCGAGTAGATGAGCCCTTTTAAGCCTGTATTCGGCAAGCCGAGTAGACAACCCCGCCTTAGCCAAACCAAAAGTTTCTGCAATCTACCAATGGGTGAAAAATGTCACCTTTGGTTTAAATTCCTAACACGGAGCATCCCTCTAAAAAGGGCCCAAAATTCGATGCTACAACAATCGTCCTAATTCCGCATTCTTACTCTCAAAAGAATAAAAAATACCCACCAATGGGAAGATAACACTTGTTACTACCAGGTGGCACCAAAACTGCTCTTTGATTATTGAAGAAGTGGGAGTGGCACTTGCCCACCTTTCCACTATCCCATTATCTTAATAATGAGCAATAACTGCCCATGAAGTCCCGGTAACCTCCCACTAATTAGAGTGGCTCCCCATTAAAGGGACGTAACCGACCCTTTAATACATTCCTATAAAAAGGGAAATGAAAAGGGAAAGAAGGTAGGTTTTAAAAATCTAATATTTCCAGATACTCTCTCAAAATTGTTTACTGACTTAAGCATCGGAAGCTCTCTGCCGGAGCCCCCTCCAGGGGTTCCGACGCGTCACCGTTTGTTCGTATTGTGCTTCGCAGGTCTGCTCGTGTGCTCGTTTGGTCCCTACCGATGCTTGTTCGGTCCCGGTCAATTTTTTACCACAACAATTAGCAATACAGAAATGTCTACAGGGACACTCAAAAAGGCTATTCTTCCCGTGTTTAGTTGTGAGGGAGGTGGATGCTATATTCCTTAGACCAAGGAATAAGTTTGCAACCACACCACAATTTGAAGGAGGTTTATACAATTAACCTAAATTAGGGCCACTAGACCCAAGAAAAAACCATGAGATTTTGAATTCTTCATTTGTGGCTTTTTCGTAGTCGGTCCTGTTGGTAGGGTTGAGTTGATGTTTAACATGCGTTTTTTTAACTGGTTTGTAGTTTACCATGCTTATAGAATGGGTTGTCATCCTACTGAATGTCTAGGTCTTGTATATATCTTTCTTATGATTTTGTACAAAAAAAATAACTAAATAAAATAACTCATATTGCTTTTCTAGGGTGTACATCATATGTGCTTTAATTTTTGAACTTTCTTGTTGTCGTTATAGTTATTATACCTTATTTTACTCGCCCCACTTATACAGTGGCACTTCTAAGAGATTTAGTGACAAATGCAAAGATTTAAAAATATAAAAATGATATCAATTTTATTTTCTAGTCACTAAACTGTACTTTAATCGGTCGCAAACATAAACCGATTTGATCCCTAAATACTTTCGCAAGCCAGCTAAAACTATACGTAAATTATTCTTTCCTCACATTCTTAGTAAAAATTCTTAAAGGACTTCGTTCAAAATACTTCACTAAAAACTAAAGTTGACCAAAGAGAACAAAAACCAAATACATATAAGTAACAAAAGTGTAATATCCGCATTTTTTTTCTTTTTCTTAGCGCGAATCTTTTCAGCGCGTAAAACTAATAATAATAATAATAATAATAATAATAATAATAATAATAATATATTTTTCAAGAAGCGGCAATATATGTAGAGATGGTCCAAAAAAAAAGAGAGCTAAGGGGTTCTTTTTGTAAATAGGTAAAAATGGGAGGTCCATTGTACAATTTTATAAAATCTAATTTAGAGACTTTATTAGTTGGTTGACAGCTCCTACTAGCTCAGGTGATTAAGCTAACTATATAGTTTTATAGTGGAGAATAAAGCCTTCGGGTGAAAGAAAGGGAAAGGAAAAAAAAAAGAGAAAGAAGCTGACCGAGAAAACTGAAAGGAAAAACAAATCAGAGAAAATAAGAAGTTTGAAGTGGTAATGCTCTTAGCCATGCTTTCGCAAGTCAATGTGTGATTCTAGGGTTTAGTTGTGTTATAGTGTGTGCTATGCTTTCTCTGTGAATACACCATGTGAGTTGGTGATGTGTGTGTCTATATATATATATATATATATATATATATATATATATATATATATATATATATATATATATATATATATATATATAAGGAGCCGATCCACACCCACTAGTGGATATTATCCACCCAACCGCAACAAATTGTTGCGGTTGCTAATCATTTCCCCCCTCCCCCCACCCCCCCTCATGTCCTTCCCCTCGCCCCCCACCCCCCCTAAAAAAAACCCAACCGCAACTAAGAGTTGCGGTTGGTATTGGAAATGATACCAACCGCAACTCTTAGTTGCGGTTGGCCTCTTATCCCCATGGCCCCCTTCCCCCCACGTGGTGCCCCCTCCCCCCATGGCCCCACCCCTTCCCCCCACGTGATGCCACGTGGTGTCCTCCCCCCCTAAAGCTTTGGACGCAAAGTCTTCTGCCATTTTTTTCTTTCACAGCCTTTGACTACTGCTCACTCACGGACTTTTTTTTTCTGTCTTCTTTCATCTCTCTCCCTCACTTTTCTCTCTTTATAATCCCTTCTCCCCGAACCCTTTCTTCCACTCTCCATCATCTTCTAACTCCATATCTCACCTACATAATCTCCACAACAATACAAACAAAAAATTTTACGCTAGAAGATCGGTGGATTTTTCTTTAAATATATCAAGTCAAAACAAGTAAGTAATTTGAATTTTCTTATAATTCAATGTTAATTTCAAATTGTTCTTACCAATGGATTGTTTAAATTGTGTTATGCTTAAATTGTTCTTACCATAGTCTAAAATTCGTGTTTTTTGACAGTTTTTCACGAATTTATAAAAAATAGCTAGAGCTACATTTTGCCAAACTGTAAAAAAGAGACCCTAGTTATTTTTAAAATATCTATATCAGAGAAAAATTTCAGATTTTTCCAAAGACTGGAAAGGGGTTAACTGATACAGGGAACCTTGTAATTTTGCAGTGTAATTTAAAATATCAAACTAGAGCGATTTCGCGCGAAACTTTTATGAGAACCCTAGGATGTTGGGAAGTTCCATTTCCTAGGAATTCGGGCCATTCCGAAGTCGTTGGCTATTTTTTGGCCGAAAGCTTTTACGCGCTCGATCCGGACACCGGGTCGGAATTTTTTGGCAAAAAGTCCGTAAAATACTTTTTAGATCAAGAATAAATTCGGGAAGCTTAAAATAGCATTTCAAAGCACTTTTGAGATTTTCTGATGCCAGGGGGCATTTTGGTAAATTGCCACCCCGAGAGGGGTATTTTGGTAATTTTACGGTATTAAGGTTTTCAAAGGACTTTTTAGTCCAGAAGTGTAAGTAAAACACCTGAAATGTTGTTTTGAAGCTGGTTTGGGGCGTTAGGGCGATAATGAACCCCCGGGGGCATTTCGGTAATTTGCCGCTCACCGGGGGTATTTTGGTAATTGAACATTGTAAAATTTTACGGTCAATGAAGGAAATAATTTTTAATGCCATGTGTGTTCCTAAGGTGTAACACTTTGTTTGTTTAATGTGAATACGAAACGTAATTGTCGCTAAAGGTGAAAACTTAATTAGACAGTTTTTCACGAATTTATAAAAAATAACTAGAGCTAGATTTTGCCAAAGTACAAAAAAGAGACCCTAGTTATTTTTAAAAGATCTATATCAGGGAAAAATTTCAGATTTTTCCAAAGACTGGAAAGGGGTTAACTGATACGGGGAACCTTGTAATTTTGCAGTGTAATTTAAAATATCAAGCTAGAGCGATTTAGCGAGAAACTTTTATGAGAACCCTAGGATGTTGGGGAGTTCCATTCCCCAGGAATTCGGGTCATTCTGAAGTCGTTGGCTAATTTTTTGGCCGAACGGGCTTTTACGCGCTCGATCCGGACACCGGTTCGGGATTTTTTGGCAAAAAGTCCGTAAAATACTTTTTAGATCAAGAATGAATTCGGGAAGCTTAAAATAGCATTTCAAAGCACTTTTGAGATCGTTTTGATGCCAGGGGAATTTTGGTAATTTGCAAACCCGAGAGGGGTATTTTGGTAATTTTACGGTGTTAAGTTTTTCAAAGGACTTTTTAGTCCAGAAGTGTAAGTAAAACACCTGAAAGGTTGTTTTGAAGCTGGTTTGGGGCGTTAGGGTGATAATGAACCCCCGGGGGCATTTCGATAATTTGTCGCTCACCGGGGGTATTTTGGTGATTGAACATTGTAACACAACTGGAGGAAATAATTTTTATTTTTATTTTATTTAATTCTATGACTTGTTGAGAATGATATACATTTTTATTTTTTAGATTTCAGTATCAATATGGATGCAACTGGAGGAAATACTTTTTGTGAAGGTTCTGATCCACCTTGGGTCAAGTTTTTCAAACACTGGACGAAGTTGAAGCATACTATAGAGCATATTCGAAAACGATAGGTTTCGGTATTAGAATTAAGACGAGTAGAAAACGGGCGAATACAGATCAAATTTGTAGAAGACTATTTGAGTGTCATAGAGGAGCACCGTATGTACCCCCGGTTGTTCAGGTCAGTGACGAAGGGCCAACAAGACAAAGAAAACGGGACACATTTCCGGGTACCGGCTGCAAGGCCCATGTGTATGCAGTACACCGGAGAAATGAAAGCCATTGGGTTGTGACGGGAGTGGAGTTGAGCCATAATCATCAGTTGATGACCCCTAGTAAGATTAGTCAAATTCATCAACACCGAGAAATAAGCGCGGCACACAGACAACTGATATTTACAATGGCCGAGGCTAAAATTCCACCTTCTAGAATGATGGGGGTTTTCTCAAGCCAGGTTGGGGGGATTGACAAGTTGAGTTTCAACGAAGTAGACCTTCGAAATGAACTTCGTGTTCAGAGGAGAGAGTCTTTCGGTAAGAGTGATTCTCAAGCTACACTTGATATCTTTAGGCACCTTCAGAGTGAGAATTCTGGCTTTTTCTATAGTCTCCAACTGGATGATGAGAACCGCATTAGTACTATATTTTGGGCGGATGCCCGTTCTAGAGCTGCTTACCAAAATTTTGGGGATGTTGTGACGTTTGACACCACATACCGCACAAATAAGTACTCTATGCCTTTTGCTCCGTTCACCGGGGTGAACCACCACTATCAGTCAATCTTGTTTGGCTTTGCCCTGCTTAGGGATGAGACGGAGGAGTCATTTACGTGGTTATTTGAAACGTGGCTTAAAGCAATGTATCATATTCCTCCAAAGACCATCATCACCGACCAAGATCTGGCAATGAAAAATGCAATCGCTAAGGTCCTTCCAGATACTCACCATGGCCTGTGCACATGGCACATAAGCAACAAATATCCTGAACGGCTTCACAATGTATATGCAAACCATCCGACATTCAAGACTGACTTTAATACATGTGTGAAGAAATCGTTGACGGTAGACGTGTTCGAGGAGAGGTGGGCCAAGTTAATGGATGACTACTATTTGCACAATCATGAATGGTTACAATCGTTGTATGAGATCAAGACACAGTGGGTCGGTGCCTACACCAAGCAGTTTTTTGCAGCCGGAATGACTACGACCTCGAGAAGCGAAGGTATGAATGCATTCTTTGATGGGTACGTAGGCCATTCTTCTAGTATACAAGAGTTCGTACTAGAGATGCAGAAAGCTCTTGACAGGCAATTTTTCCTTGAGAGAGAAGCCGACGCGGCTACAGTTTACAAAGAAAGAGCCATAGTAGTCTTTTCACCTTTGGAGGCTCATGCGGCTCAAGTCTATACCAAGGAAATGTTTGGACAGTTTCAAGAGGAACTACTAAAGTCGAATCAATATAGCATGACAAAGTTGCATGAGTATTCCACCAGAGATCTCAAGGTTTATGCGTTGACAAATGTGACGAATTTTGCCAATCCGTGCTCTTCGTCGGCTCCGAGGAGCAGAAGACATTTTACCGTTGCAGTTTGTAAGGACACCGGGTTGGTTAATTGCAACTGTCAACTGTTTGAGCATAAAGGTATACTTTGTCGACACGCGTTGAGGGTTTTTAGCGCCAAGAATGCTCATGAAATCCCTCCACAGTATATCTTGGAACGGTGGACGAAGGAAGCCAATAGAGTCCACGGTCACATTCCTTACGTGCCCAATGTTTCAGTTGATTTCGAGCAATCTGAGACGCTGCGATATAATCACCTTTGTAACATCATGCACGGTTTATCATTGGATGCAGCGTCAACATTCGATGGGTACAGGTATCAAGTTGAAGCAGCCGCACGGGATAAGGCTAACCTTGCACAGTTTAGGGTGGCATTACCAGAAAGAAGAGACAGACCGCTCAATCGAGCTTCACAGCCAGTCATTGACGGCACTAGCCTGCAAGGTGAGGAGGACGACATTTTTGATCCGATTATTTCTCAAACAAAAGGGCGAAAACGAGCAATACGCATGAAGAATCCGATTGAAGAAGCAACGGGTCAAAAAAAATTGCGAAAGTGTGCGTTGTGTAATAAGATGACTGATCATGACAAGAGAAACCATTATAAAGTGTTAGGTATCGAACCTGGCAGTATGGTCGAAGAGGACGATGATGATGATGAGTGTTAGGGTTAATGTTTCAGTTGTATAAATTGAACTTTTATAATGATTAAATTTGTGATTTGGTTTGTGGAATCATAACTTCCGAAAAATTACGTAGTTTTTTTTTGTCACTTTTTTTTTGCTCATTGCACCTTGGGCACGCTAGTTAGCCCATTCATATCAATTTCGGGAAAAAACGAGACACATTATTTTTTTGATTTTCCTACGAAGGCCCTGTTTGGGCACACTTTAGGGCCCAATTCATAACTTCCGAAAAATTATGTAGTTTTTTTTTGTCACTTTTTTTTTGCTCATTGCACCTTGGGCACGCTAGTTAGCCCATTTGTATCAATTTCGGGAAAAAACGAGACACATTATTTTTTGGGTTTTCCTACGAAGGCCCTGTTCGGGCACACTTTAGGGCCCAATTCATAACTTCCGAAAAATTACGTAGTTTTTTTTGTCACTTTTTTTTTGCTCATTGCACCTTGGGCACGCTAATTAGCCCATTCGTATCAATTTCGGGAAAAAATGAGACACATTATTTTTTTGGTTTTCCTACGAAGGCCCTGTTCGGGCACACTTTAGGGCCCAATTCATAACTTACGAAAAATTACGTAGTTTTTTTTGTCACATTTTTTTTGCTCATTGCACCTTGGGCATGCTAGTTAGCCCATTCGTATCAATTTCGGGAAAAAACGAGATACATTATTTTTTGGGTTTTCTTACGAAGGCCCTGTTCGGGCACACTTTAGGGCCCAATTCATAACTTACGAAAAATTACGTAGTTTTTTTGTCACTTTTTTTTTGCTCATTGCATCTTAGGCACGCTAGTTAGCCCATTTGTATGAATTTTGGCAAAAAACGAGATACATTATTTTTTGTGGTTTCCTTTCAAAGGTCTATTCGGGCACACATTAGGGCCCAATTCATAGCTTCCGAAAAATGGCGTAATTTTATTTGTCACTTTTTTTTTGCTCATTGCATCTTAGGCACGCTAGTTAGCCCATTGTCCAAAATGCACCAATAGTAATAATAAGACTAATTCAATTTTCAAAGCTTAATATCCAAAATCCAACAATAGTAATAATAATCCATACGAACGTCTATTACATATCAGGATAATGGTAAGGAAGGCGTCTAACTACACCTTTTTTTGCTCCCAGGCTATCCTATATCTAAACGTCAGGGCATCGTTTCGAGACCACGTATCATATTCGAGCACATCCGAGCGAGCTATGTAGTCCATGTACTTGAGGACGTAAATCCCGCAATCATGACTGTTTTATTGCTTTGGTCGGTTTTGTATTGTCACGACCGTCCAAGGATCAATCATTGTTTTGCTCATGATGGCTTCCCCCTTAAAATGTCGGCACGCTAGTGGAATGATAGTAGTCTGCATCCAACAATAAAAAAGGATATCAAGCCTATATAACAAGAAGAATAGACAATGAGCGAAGGTCAAGAAATATAAACTAACCACCGCATTGATGTACGTAGAGTACATCTGCGCCAGCTGCCGACCAGGTCCGTCTTCCCTTAGGCTATCATATATGTGGACCACTTTATTCTCTGGAAAAAGAACTAATAGGAAGAAGTGGCTTGCATGAAGAGCAGGTAGCATGATTAGGTTCACCTCAGCTACGTGACATTGATAGTCCGCGTTCAAGTAGGAAAGCACGTTTGCAGATGGGGATAAAAAATGTGACATTGATAGTCCTCCTCTATTCTGTGAACTCCTTCATGCTATTCACCATGAAGGGGATAACAAAAGAGGCATACATGTTGAGCTTCAAAGTTTGGCAGGTGTTATAATTTAGCTCTCTAACACGGAGCAGATCTATATACGCGTCAATAAGAAAATTTGAAATATCTGTGTTTGGCGCCAACAGTCTTAGATCAGAGTGAGCTAGGAATCCTGAAACTGGAAAGTCTGCTGTAGCGATTGGCTCATGCCCAAAGTAGTGTCGGTCGATCCAATCCCGTTTGTCCGGACTCAATGGCTTCGTCGGTTGTCCTTTATCTGACCGGATGCTTGGGCGCGATGCCTGGATTCTTACTTGGGTCACCTGACTCTGGGGCTGATGGTCGTACGCGTCAGGAGGCAAGCTAGTAGATGGCTCCCACACCTGACTATAGGGCTGATGGTCGTACGCGTCAGGAGGGAAGCGAGTAGACGGCTCCCACACCTGACTATGGGGCTGATGGTCGTACGCGTTAGGAGGGAAGAGAGTAGACAGCTCCCACACCTGACTTTGGGACTGAGAGTCGTACGCGGCAGGAGGCAAGCGAGTAGACGGCTCCCACACCTGACTCTGGGGCTGATAGTCGTACGCGTCAGGAGGCAAGCGACTAGACGGCTCCCCTTGGTAACCCCGGTACGCAAGACTAAAGTTTTGAACTTCAGTCTTGTACCTCTCAATGGACCTCTTGATATTGTCAGGAGCCTGCGCGACAAACCAGTCAAACCCCTCCAGCTGTGAGAATTTGTAAAATACATATGCTTGCGACAGGGAAGATAAGTCATAGGAGATTCTCGTGGATTTCTGCCATTTTGGCAGATCCATGTCTCCCCTCTAAAATATCGGCTAGCCTTTCGGCTTCCCCTCCTACTTCTATAGCCTTTGAAAGCAGTCAAGAAGAAGGTAAACCTCTAAGTAATCTACTGCCCTAAACTGCATCAGATGAACAAACGTAGAGAGCCCAGTGGCCTTCCGCTCCCACCCGTTTGTACCACTTGTCAATGGGTGCCCTGGTCAACCTAAAAAACATGCATACAAAATATGGCTAATCATTTCCGGCATGGTAGATAAGGTGCGCAAATAAAAATTGAAACAACACTAGCATGACTTACAATGTTCAATGCCCAGAACTGGTCATAGATTTCACGTGGCGCATACGATGTCTTCCTCGCCTGGGAAGGGCGATTCACCCTCGTGCGCGTCACCTTGAGAGACCATTGCAGGTACTCCTCAATGCTGATGTTGTCGGCCTTCGGCGATACAAGGCTATCATATGTTTCTTGCCAGGTATTCCACTGTTGCACCTCGTCGCTCAACAAATTCAAGGCATCAGGCACCTCGAAGTTTCGCCCTCGACCACTCCTATACGACCGCATGTCTACAGTGGGTTTTGGTATCCCTTGTACACAGCCAGCTTGCCTCATAGCTCGATCGGGCATCTGAAACTCACATACTTCGAAGTGAATAAGCAGCACCCAAACCAAACCTGCCAGCACGTACGACACCGGAAGTTGCCAACACCACTCATCCAACCGATGCATCACCTTGCTATATGGCTGCCAAGTAACCTGGGATGCATTGAGTATCTCTAGTTCCCCCCGATAGAACTTTAGATGGTGGTGCGGGTCTACCCGTCTCCTCCAGTTGGTCGTAGGCCCCCAGGCCCACACCCTAGGCCACGTCTCATCAGAATATTCTTGCGGTGTTGTGAGACGTAGGCCCCCAGGCCCACACCCTAGGCCGCTCAAGTTGAGTCCTTGTGCCAAAGCACTTGGAGCGCATCAAGGTAGAATTCTGGAGGAGCCGTCTACCCGACTGGCCGAGGTAGCATCCTGGAGGAGCCGTCTACTTGGCAGAATGGGAGTTTAAAAGCTTCCTTGCAGAGATAGTGTCCCGGAGGAGTCGCCTATCTCCGCGGGTGAGTCCTTGTGCCGGAGCACTCGGAGCGCGTCAAGGTAGCATCTCGGAGGAGCCGTCTACCTGGCGGAAGGGGAGTTGAAGAGCTCCATGGCAGAGATAGTGTCCCGAAGGAGTAGCCTATCCCCACAGGATGTTGCACACTCTAGAGAGTGGGTCAAAGCATGTTCCGCGACCAAGGCAAGATGTGCATGGTGTGGTGAAAGGATGGACCGATGCAAGGAGCATGGTAGTGTGATGGAGAGCCAGGGAGCATGACTGTGTTAGTGGCGTGGCGCATAGGCACGACGGAGTGAGTAAGGTGCTGGAGGCACGTCTATTAGTGGCGCAGCGCATGGGCGTGACGGAGTGCGTATGGTACCGAGGGCACTGTAGTGTGACAGAGAGCCCGGGGGCATGACTGTATCAGTGGCGCGACGCACGGGCGCGATGAAGTGAGTAAGGTGCCGAGGGCAAGTCTGTGTTAGTGGCGCGGTGCATGGGCGCGACGGAGTGCTGTGAAAGGGAGGTAGGGCGCGACCGTATCAGTGGCGCGGCAGAGTGAGTAAGGTGCAGGGGGCACGTCTGTGTTAGTGGTGCGGCGTATGGGCGCGACGGAGTGTGTATGGTGCCAAGGGCACTGTAGTGTGATAGGTAGCCAGGGAGCGCGACCATATCAGTGGCGCGGCGGAGTATGTATGGTGCCCGGGGCACATGTCATGGAGATTGCGCAGCGCATGGGCACGACGGAGTATGTATGGTGCAGAGGGAACTGTAGTGTGACAGGGAGCCTGAAGGCACGACTGTATCAGTGAGCGACGCATGGGCGGGCGGAGTTCCGGGCGACGGAGGTCGCGGAGTGACGTCCGGGCGATGGGGGTTGCGGAGTTACTTACGGGCGAAGGGGGTCGCGAAGTGACGTCCGACCCCTTGAAAAGAAGTGAAGATGCTAAGTTTGGAAGCCAAGGCCAACCCCTTAGAGGAAGGCCAAGGCCAACCATTGGGGGAGGCCAAGGCCAACCCCAGAGGAAGGCCAAGGCCTACCCCTAAGGGAGGCGAGGCCGACCCCAAGGGGGAGGCTAAGGCCGAGGCCGACCCTAAGGGAAAAGCCAGGGCCGACTTCCTTCAGTAAGCGCCAAGGTGCGCCGACGGGCAAAGTGCGACAGTTAGAGTGTGATGAGCAGTCGCGCAAGGATGAGTTTCTTGGTGAGGAAGTCACGTAGAAAAAGTGAGAAGTGCACGTGACTTGAACGTGCACCTTTCACCGGTTGGAATCGTTGAGCCTGATGCTTGTGAGAACGTGTCATGCAAAGTGGGACCCCCCAGTGGGCCTTTGAGTGCGACCAGAATAGGTTGGGAATAATATATATGTGAGACCCGATCTTAATTAGTTACTAATCATTTTATTAAGTTTAAACATCTTTAAATTTGGTTAAAATAATGTAATCGTGTTATAATATTTGTATACATAAAATAAATATCGAAATTAAGTTGTGGGCCCAAAATATAATTATGTAAAACTTTGGGGGTTAAAAAGTAATTATGCAAAACTTTTGGGGTCAATTTTTAAAATACACTAAGTTGACTATTAGGGGTCACGTGAAGGGGTGTGGGATTACTAGCATTTTGGTGTACCACCTATGTTTGGTGGTGAGTAATCAAAGGAAATAATAAAAAAATGGAAAGAGAAGTTAAGTGGATAACTTAGAAACAAAAGAGAAGGTGGAGGTGCAAGACCAAGTTTCGGTCAAAATAGAACAAAGAGAAGAAAGAAGAAGGAGAAGAGAGAAATAAGGAGAAAGAAAAGAAAGGAGAGAAAGGGAGGAAGAGAAGAAGAAAAGGAAGAACAAAGGAGAGAGATTTGATGATTCAACTATCTTCAATTGGCTTGACCTAAAATTTTTTTAAGGTAGGTTATCTTGTATTTTTTTTTTAAGTTTCAGAACATGTATGAGAATTATTATGATGGTATTAAAACACGTATATATATTTGCTTGAAATGATTCAAGGAGAAGGGTGTTCATGTATGCTGAAATCTGCAAAAACAGTCATGGAATTAGAGTAACTTTGGTTCTTAGAAAGGTATACTTTTAGTTGACACATGGACTCGATTATTTTATATGTTATACTAATACATGTATAGAGTATACACACAAAATTTCATATTATTTCAAGTACTATTACTATGGTTTAAAATTCGTGACTTGAAACCTGTAATGTGAAACTGTTGCTAGACAGATTCTGAAGTCTGTCTTTGGAACGACTTAACATGACCTTAAAATAATCTTTTCGTGCCAAATAAAATACTGGGATGTAGCACTTCAAGTCTAGTTTTTATAAATATATATTTTGACTGCATCGGCCTTGTAATTAAATTGTTATGATTTTCGGAGTACCGACTGCTCCTGCTGCCAATAGAAATACTGGGCACATTATGTAACCTAAACTAGTAGTTCTTTGTGTTAGGCTTAATGATGAATAACTAGGTAAATTTCAGGTCTTAAATGGACACTCAAATATCTACACAATAGTATAAGTATACATATGAGTAGGGTGCTTAAGGAAGAACATCAAATTATTTCTTGCTTGATTACAGAATTAGTTTGTGCATTAGAGATTAGGTCACATGTTTGGCATGTGTTGTTGATGATATGGTAAATATGACTTGATAGGGGATTGAACCTCTTTTGATGTACTTGATGACCTATTGTTGACATCTATGCATGATTATGCTTGTCACGTGAAGGAGGAGGAAAAAAGTGAGTTGAGGGTGGTATTTGCCGGGGTTGGAAGTTATCCAGCCAAGGTTCTCGTTCTCGTTCATGTCTCGATAGTACGCACTAGCTACGCATACTACTTCTCGAAAGGAATTATTGTCGTGCATGTGATGACGTTAGACTTCTTCTATCGAACCCGCTATATCAGTTGGTTGCGATACGAAAAGTTTCTCGCACTCAGGGAAGGTTGGATCGTGCATGAGGGGCATATTTGCATATTGATATTCTTGTACTTGGCTTATATTTGTCTTGAACTTTTTGTACTGTTTGGTTATTCTTGGCGAAATGAAGTTAATATTTAGATCTTGCTTGTCATTCTCGTATATGTTCTACAAGATTCCAAATCTTGCTCGATATGCTATTGTCGTTTCTTTTGAAGGCAAGTGTGAGCAGATGCTTGCATGTATTACTCGTAGAGGCCACCCGGCCCCTTCATGAACAGTAGAGGCCCAGCCTTTTAGGGCTTAGGGCCTGGGCCTAGATCGGGACTGGGCCTGGATCAAGCCTGCATTTCCGAGAAAAAAGTCTGGGTCAGGCTCGGCCCAAAAAAGCCCAGGTTTGGCCCAGCCCGAACTGTGGCCTGGAAAAAGCCTGAGTTTGGCCCGGAAGTGGCCCGGTTCTAGCCCGAATCTAGCCCCCTCTTTACTTTTCAAATTCAGATCCCCCCCCCCCCATTTCCCCCCAACGGATTTATTCCTATTTTTCCCATAAATTCCACTTTTACCCCCCCCCCCCAACAGCAAAATAACGGCTACTTTGGGGGGTATTTTGGTCCAAGTTAATTTTTTCAACTCTTTTAAGGTTTTACACTCTTACCCTCCCCAACAACTATAAACGGATAGTTTTTAGGAGTATTTTGGTCTTTTGTGAAGTTTCAAAAATCTATAAATTCACACCATTTCTCTCTAATTTTTCACACCAATCTTCTTACTCTCTCTTATATAAACATTCTACATTTCTACAAGCTTTGCTACTCTTGCTAATTACTACTCTTATTTACTAATTAGTACTCTTGCATATTATTACTCTTGTTTACTAATTACTACTTTTGCTAAATTTTAATTACTAACCACTCCTCTTATTAATTTGTTACTCTCTAATTCTTTTGTCTAGTAATTAGTAATTAGTGAATTTTTATATTTATCAATTACTATTATTATTTTTTAATTACTAACTCTCTCCAATTTCGAATTACCCTCAGTGATTCATTTGTTACTCTTTAATTCTTTTAATTGTTATTTCTAATTACTAATTACTGCTCTTATACTTGTGTATTTAGTTACTCTTACTAATTTTATTTTTCAATCTAGTAAAAAAGTTTAGCGTCAAATATGGCTGGATTACTGAAGAAACTGAAGCGTGGATCATCATCACGAAAAAACATCATCATCACAAACACCACCACCAGCACAAGCGCCAGCACCACGGCCATCACAAACACCAATCCAAGCACCACCACAACCATTCGTTCCTGGACGAATGAGTACAGGCTGTATGATAGATACCCAAGCCAATTGGGAGTTCAATCAAAACATTCCAGATTTTGAATACACGCCTGATCAAGACCCCCCGCATTATAGTCAAGGACGCAGCTCGGTTGGCGAAGCTACTACTCCGTGGCATAATCTTAACCCTATGCCTGGTCATGATGAAGAAGGGCCGAGCAATGCCTCCGGTAATGAGCCAGAAGTCCAAAAGGAAAAAAAAAGAAAGCCGAGTGTTGGAATCATTTTGATGAAGTTATGGTGGACGGCATCCGAAAAGCTCGATGTAAGTACTGTGCTAAATTATTTTCGTCTGGTAGTGGTAATGGACATCTTAACAGGCATTACCCTCAGTGTGCACCTCGACAAGGCCACGTCGAACCTACCCAAACGCAGTTATCTTTTGACGGTAAGTTATTTGTTTATAATCAGCGAGAGCAAAGAGACGGTCTCGCTGAATTTGTTATTCACGATGAACAAGCCTTTTCTTTTGCCGATAATGCTAAGCACTCTAGATATATGAACACATACGTTCAACCTTTGTACAAAAAGGTTCATAGAAACACAACTAGATCCGATGCACTCCGACAGTATAATGCTGCTAAAGCACGCCTGATCGATTATTTCGATAAATTTGACGGTAAAGTTAGTCTTACTTCTGATATTTGGCAATCTCCATTTACTTTTGTTAGTTATACTTGTGTGACGGCTCATTGGATTGATGCAGATTGGATTATGCACAAGAGAATCATCGCTTTCGAGCTCTTTCCTTTTCCGCATGATGGAATGAACATTGCTAGTATTATATTAAAAGCATGTACCACGTTTAAATTAAAGGATAAGATTATGAGTATTAGTTTTGATAATGCTTCTAACAATACAACTGCTGTTGATGCTTTACAGGAGAGCCTCAAACCTGTACTTTCTGGTAAATTATTTCATGTTCGTTGTGTTTGTCATATAATTAATTTAATTGTTCAAGATGGTTTAGCTGCTGCAGGAGATATTCTTGTCAAAATGAGGGGTATGACAGCGTATGTTAATAGTTCGAGTCCGAGAACACAACAATTTAAAACGTTGTGTGTTGAATATAATATGCCTCGCAGGAGAGCAGTTACAGATGTGGTCCACAGGTGGAACTCTACATACCATATGCTTTTACACATTCTGGCATACAGAGAAGTCTATACGCATTTTCTACTAACCATGTTCCCAGCCGGCTTGCCAACTCAAGAGGAATGGCAGATGGCCACATACCTAGCTGAATTTTTGGAGGTATTTTACACGTCTACCAATTTATTGTCTGGTACGTACTATCCCACCTCTCCTCTCGCTGTAATAGAAATTCTCAAGATGGCTACAATGTTAACAAAATGGAGATATATAGGACCCTTTAAGGAAATAGTAAAAGTGATGGATAAAAAGTTTAATAAATATTGGAGTGAACTGCCTGTTATTTTTGCTGTGGCTACTTGTTTAGATCCTAGGTTAAAGTTGCATGGCGTGAACGTCTCGATACAAGAGATATCGAAATTAATGTGCTACCCAGTAGAGGACACAACCGCACTCACAGCGAAAGTGAGCAAGACATTTGAGGAACTGTTCAACCTCTATCGTAATTCTGCTGACGTGCGCGGACGAGCTTCATCATCGACTGCTGAGAGGTATTATGCGCCATACCTTAAGGGCTTTGAACATCTAGTAGCAAGACAACTACCAGGTGAAGGTACTTCTAATTCGGCAGGTTCGTCTACTTTTTCCTCTTTTAATGAGATTGGTGTATATTCAAATACTGATCATTATTCTGATTTATCAATGCAAGAACAGGTTAATTTTAATTTGTTAAATTTTTGGAAACAAAATCAAAACATGTATAAAACTTTATCCCAAATTGCACGGGATGTACTGCCAGTGCAAGCCTCCACGGTTGCTTCAGAGTCGGCATTTTCAGCGAGCGGGAGGGTTTTGGATGACAGGAGGAGTCGTCTTAACCCCGAGTCGCTCGAGCTATGTGTATGTTGGAAGGATTATCTTGATGCGAAATACCGCGAGCAAGATAAACCGATTGATGATAGGAAGAGCAGTGACTCGGATGTTGAAGTACTTCCGGATGATTAGGTAATTTCTTTTTATTTTCCTTCTCTTAAGTTTTAAGAATAAAATTTTTCACAAAATATAATTTTTTTTCATATATATACATATATATATATATATAATAAGTTTTTACAAGCAAGATATATATTTTTTCGTATATATAAAAAAATAGGTAACTTCGCCTGTTTGTTTACAAGCAGCCGGTCCCAAGCCCGGATAAAAGGAGGAGGGCCTATGAACACATTTATCTTCAATGTATATGATTTATAATGAGATAAAAGGATAAAAATCAAGCTCATTAAATTGTTAATATTGGACATGCCTAGAGTACAATTTGCTTAAACACTAATAACAAATTATCATAATTAAAACCCTTACCTCGAATAACAAGAAAATGCACAAAAAAAATTTGGGCCCGGGCCCGGCTCAAGCTGGCCCAAAATGTTGGGCCTAGGGCCTGGGCTTGGATTGGGCCCAGATATTCCCAGAATCTGGTCCGGCCCCGGTCCATTTTGCTGGAGGCCCGATGGGCTTGGGCTGGGCCGGCCCAAGCCCGGCCCATTTGACACGTCTAATTACTCGATATGTTAAATTATTCTTAAGTACGTAGGTATCATTTGTTCAAGTGACTTGCATGTTCATACTAACTATACATAATATGATCAAGTCATGTTTGGACTTTAAAGCACCGGATACCCTACTGAGCCATTAGGCTGACCCATCCCCGATACTTTTTTTTCTAGGTTTGGAGTCAGAGTATTTGCCAAGGGACAAAGAGGACTACCTCGGGGAGACTCAAGAGTATTACGCTGGGTGAGCAACGTCTTAGTCGTTCTTCTTTTGTTTGGAGCGTAGTACTTGTATAGGAGAGAGTTGGTCTGTAATATAATGTTATGTTCAGTCTTTCCACTTATGGACATCTGTAATGTTTAAGCATAATTTCGTTGTTTCTTTTGAAGTTTTGTAGTAAAGCTCTGTTTAATGTTGAGGTAAATGTGTTGGGGTAAATGTGTTAATCAGCTTGTTTAGCGTTGCACTTCCCCTTCCGGGAGGCGTGACAATTAGTGGTATTAGAGCTATAGTTGCTTAAAAGGCAAGCTAAGATCTTTGGAATTCATTAGTTTTGTTGATTTTGAAACTTGGTGTGGCCTACACATATTTTTTGCTTGTTCATGTGTGATATATGGCGGGCCAGAGATAGGAAAGTACTGTGGGGCAAGGTATATAAGGATCTGATCCTAATTTACGGGATATAACTAGGTTAGTTGGACGCATAGCCAATGCCTTAGAATCTTTGCAAAACAATCACCAGCACAATCAGGTTGGCGAGACTTCTCAGGTGAGGTACGCTATAACTACTGATGATCTGACCTTACGAAAGATTTGTTAAGCTTAAGCCTACTATATTTGTGGGTGGTGCTAATTCGAATGAGGCAGAGAAATGGATAAGCAATAAGGAAAAATTATTTAAAAGAATGCAATTAACTGGACATAAAGTTTCTTTGGCTAATTTTCATTTGAGTGAGGATGCAGGATTTTGGTGGAAGACGATTGATGCAAAGTGGATAGCCAGTAATGTTATAAGAACTTGGGATGTGTTTACTACTGAGTTTAATTACAAGTATATTCCGACAAGTGTTAGAAGAGATAGGAAATTGACTTTCCTACAACTTGAACAGAAAAACAAGATTGTACAAGAATATGAAAAAGAATTTAATGCTTTAGCTCGACATGCATCTTATTTGGTTGAGGGTGGTGATAGGAAAGCTCGAAAGTTTAAGACTGGCTTGAATCCTGATATACAGAAGCTATAACACCTCTTAATATTTCTGATTATCATGAGATTGTAGATTGAGCACTTAATATGGCGAGGACTTTGAGGTTTACACGGGCAAAGAGGGCACATATGAGTTTATCTAGGCCCCCGGTGCCACAATGGCAAGCAAGAAGATTTCCTTCAACATCTGGTGATAGGAAATTTTTGAGAACAGATATGAGGAGTATGGTGTATACACCTAGACCCCAGACACAGGGATTTATACCCCAACCATTTATAACTGGACCACGACCTCATCTTAGGCCTGGAGTGAGGCCTACTCAGTATATACCACCTCAACAGCCTGGAGTTTAAGGTTAACGAATGTGGGAAAGCTCGGCAGAGGAAGGGAAGGAAGAATCACAGTGTGATTACCGCAAATGGGTGTTCGAGTGTGTGGGTCTATAGGTGAAATTGCGTATAGAATGTGTTGGGGGTGAGTTGGTGAACGTTTTGGGTGCATGTGAGATGAGGTGAGGCAAGGAGGACCGTGTTTTAGTGTGTGGCGCGAGGGTGGTCTTGCACGAGTGAGCTAGGCAATGTGTTTAGTGTGTGTCAATGTGGGTGTGTGTACTTCAGATGTATGAATGTGAGTGATTATAAACCTTAAGTGTATAATTGTGAAGTGTTTCATGGGAAGGCCTATATAGAGAGAAAGCTGCGTTTTGAGGGTGTTTAGTGGGTTAATGGATTCGCCTATATGAAGGCAGATGGGTTTATGAAGTTCAGTGAGTTAGTGTGTGAGTGATTTGTATATAAATATGTGTAAGTGAATGAGTTAAGTTAGTGTAATGGATTTCCTAGGGATTTAGGGTATTCAAAATGAAGTAGTGTGTGTGTTTGTGAAGTGTGTGAGTGTGTGGGTGATGGGTCACAGTAGTATTTTGTGGGAGAAGAAGAGTGTGTGAAATTAGGTGAACTAGTGCGTGTGAATAATGTGAACAATGATTGTTTTTGTCGCTCAAGGTAGAAAAATGACTATGCAGTTCTTAATCCATTTTTTATAAATATTTAGGAGCAAAATTAGGCAATATCCAAAACTATAACCCCCAATATTATAATGAGAACTACGCTCTGGAATTTTTCAAGAATTTTCGAGGTATATGAAGAGCACTAAATCAGGGTACGATTAGAGGAATTTATTGAATTATTTAGCATAGTTAACCAAGTTATTTTAATCTGAATATTTCATGAAAATCGTATTTTACTAATATGACTCATATTATACAATTTTGCGCCATTCTGAGGCCGATAGATATTTTTCGCGAAACTGGCTTTGTAGCGCTCGATCTGGATACCGGTTCAGGATTTTTGGGCAAAATTTTTCTAAAATACTTTTTAGTCCAAAAATGATATCAGGATGCTTAAATAGTGTTTTAAGATATTTTTGGGATTTTTCAAGTGCTGGAAACCCCTAGGGTTTTTTGGTAATTTTCCACCCTATGGGGATATTTTGGTAATTTTACCCATAAAGGGTTTTTTTAGTAAAAATACATACGGTAAGGTTATTATAGTAATTCTTGCGAGAAGACCATTTTGGTAATTTAAGTCTGAGAGGGGCATTTTGATAATTTACACCCTAGGGGCGTTTTGAGAATTTTACATACTCGCTGAGGTGATGTTCATTTTGGGAGTATGCGTGAGTCTGTATTAAGTTATAATATTTTTCTATAGTATGTGTTCTAATTTGTTCGGTTATTCCGTTTAGGTTAACGTTAAAGACTTCCGGTTAGATAGTTTAGCTGCGGATCCAGGTAAGGGATTATATCTGAACCCTGGGTAAGGACTTTCATCTGAACCCTTATTTTGATACCTCATACTCGTAAGTACTCATTTGATTACTTATGGCTAACGCCAAATTCTGAATTGTAAACTGATATCAACATGTTATTGCCAGAAAATCCCAATATTGAACCTGAATTGATTATTTGAAAATACTGTGATGCTCGCCTGTTTTTGCATGTTAAGCAAATTTGATAATTGTTTGTATCCGTTCTTTCTAATTGTTGTGCTTAAATTCGACAATTATTCGCAATCATTTTTGCTATTTATTTGTGATTTTTCTGCTAAAAATTTTGATTTCTTCTGAAAATTCCAATGCTGACTTATGTCAGTAAAATTATTGTTATTGTAATCCGAATTAATTTTGGAGATTTGAGCTTATGTTAATGCTAATTGATATTGTTGATTTTTCTGTGTTGACCAGGGTTTCAGTTTTGTAGGAGGGCGTAATAAGGCTGGTTTTAATCCGGCATGGAAAAGCAGGTCAGTACCCATGAGGTCTAGTATTTATTATGGTACATCATGCATGTGTCCGCTACTAACTTTGCCTGAGTGGCATTGTAACTGCCCAGGATTAACATTAATTTTTGATTTTATTCGCGCCATATGTACCATGTACTTGGGTTGAAATCCCTTGACAAGTCATCATTGTATTTTGGAAAAGACTGTTTTCAGATGATTCGTATGCATTTTGAAATCTTTTGGAAAACCATCATTGTATTTGTAATGATGACTTTGAAAATAATCTTTTATTGATTGTTTTGGAACCCGTCGTGATGGTATTTGTCTATTTTGGTATTTATTTCTAATGAAATTTGATCCTTTTGGAAATCATTGAATTTTTTACCGTTTGAAGTGTTCTATAAATCTTCGTCAGTGGGATTCTTAAAATCATTTGTAATTCTTTTGTTCGTCCTTGTACGACCTTACTGAGCTCTTAAAAGCTCACTCTTCGTTTGATTCTCTTTTGCAGGTGATGATAAGCTGTAGTAGATTTGGGAATGGGTTATAGTCTGTGTGAGGTTCCGGTGAGCCCGCTACTTCTGTGTAATGAGATCCCTACGTGGGTCGGTACCGTCACCTTGTGTCATAAGGACTCGAGTTCGTAAAGAACTTAGGTTTTAATAATTTAAGTTTAAGCAGTCTTGTAAGCTTGTATTTTAAGAATTTAAGATGGTGTTAGATTAAATGTTTTGAAGTATTTGTTAGTGAACAGATTTGGCAGGTTTGATGCGATCCGGTAGGTTAACGACCTGAGAGTTTAGGGTGGCGGAGCTCCAGATTTCTGGGGCATTACAATTGGTATTAGAGCAGCTCGGCCTTGTGGTATAGAGAGTATAAGTATATGATTCTGTAGGCACAAAATCACAGGGTATAGGTAACACGATTCTGTAGAATTGTATCCAGTTAATGAGAGTGGGGTAGGACAATGGTAGAGTTAAGAAGTCTGCCTTTAACTTGTAATCATATTGTTCTGTAGACATGTGTCATGTGCATTGATTACTGTTCATTTGGATGCGAAGATAGTACGGAAGGCCCGGAGGTCCCCGATAGAGAGGTATCTCGACCTAATAGGGAGGAACAACAGAATTTAGAACCGATGATTGCAGTTCTAAACACTATGAACCAGAGTTTGACCATGATGGCACATAATCTAGCTAACCAATAGCAAGGAGTACATAATTCGGTTCAACCACAGCCACAACCTCAAGATGAGAGTACCCTAGGTGAATTTGCCAAACAAGATGTGCCTAGCTTTAGGGGGTCATTGAACCCTACGGAGGTTGAGAACTGGATTGATGAAATGGAGAGAATCTTCTGAACCATTCACTGTAGCGAGAGACAAAAGGTTGAATTTACTCTCTGTAAACTTAGAGACGAGTCTAAACAGTGGTGGAAAATGGTGGAAGTGAGTTCAACTCGCCAACAATTGATTGGATGAGATGACTTGGGGACAATTCAGATAATTGTTCTTTGACCAGTATTTCTCCATAAATTATCGTGAATGAATGTTGAGAGAATTTGTCATTATGATGCAAGGAGATCAAGAACCAGTGGATGAATTCGAAACAAGGTTTTCACGCTTAGCTAGATTTGCAGTGTGGATGTTGCCAACTGAAGAAGATAAATGTCAAAGGTTTGAGTGGGGCCTTAGGCCAGGATTAAGGGATAGAGTGATTTCTGCTCGATTAACGAGCTATAAAGAATGTGTAGACTTGGACCGTGCGTTGGAATGGTATGAACATAAGCGAGATAGACAGAAGAGAATCAGGGAAGATTTTACACAGTTAGCAGTTTACACAGTCAGTACAACAGGGTACCCAAGGCCTCGGGATGGGGCAGAATCAGCAATTCAGGTTAGCAGCGGCTCAGGGGTTTAGACTTGGACAGAGTACGAGATTCAGAGGAGCGCAGGGTATAGGCGCTCGACCAGCTCAGAGTACTAGATTTTGACCCTTACCGAATTCTAAAATTCCACCTACCTACCGTACTGGTAAGAGTGGCAGGTCAACTTCTTTGGACACCCTATGTGTCATGTGCGGGAAGTATCATGGCTGTAGGCCATGCTACCGAGTCACCGGTAGGTGCTTCAGGTGCGACATTGTAGAGCATCAGGTTCGAAACTGTCTAATTATGAGAAATAATCAGTCAACTTCCCGTCTCAAATCTATAGCTAGTGTATCAACAAACGAAGGTCCTCGTCGGGGAAGAGGACGTGGTTGACAGGGGCAAACTCATGAGTCTCAAGCCCAGCCAGAGCAGAGGCCCGGGACACCAGCTAAACTTTATCCAATGTCCGCTTAGGGTGTGGTTACACCCGATGCCACAGTGTCAGGTACACTACAGGTTAACCCATTAAATGCTCGAATGATGTTTGATTCCAGAATGACAAATTCTTGGTATCCTTTACTTTTGCATAGCTATTGAGGGTGAGAACCCATACTTTGTTAACTGTTTTGCGGTAAGTACTCCGTTGAGAGAGTCCTTAACTGTTTTGGTGGTTCTCTGTGATTGTACAGTCTATGTTTAGGATATAGATCCTTTTATGGACCCCACTCCATTTTTTGTTTAGGATTTGGATATCGTACTAGGTATGAATTGGTGATATGCTAATCATGCATCCGTGTATTTTTCAAGAGAAACCCTAGTCGTATTTGAAAAGTTTATAAGGTATGCACAGTAGCTAAGTTGATGATTTATGACTAAGAATTATGTTTTGGAAAGATGACTGGCGTTAAGACTGAAGGTTTGGTTTAAGGGTACAAGAAGGGATTTGGGATTTTACTCTGTCATCTGATTCATTCTTTTGCATATTGAACTCAAGTGCGACTTAATTGAATGTCAGCTTACCCTAAGACGTCGGGGAAGTTGTCGTTCATGTTTAGTCGGCTTATTCTGTCTTCAGAATGTTTATTTATCTATTTTTTTCTGAATCTATTTGGACTTGATGGGGAAGTATCTGACCCACTGGCCATGGGAAAGTTATGAATCTCATTAAGGACCAATAACTCCTTCTGATTTTGATTGTTCTGAGTCATTGGATTGACTTTGCTTCATCAGACCTATATCATCGTTTTTGTGTCTGTCGTTTCTTCTGGAATGTCACAGAAATGTTTTTGTGAACCCCAAGAGCCAATATGCATGATAATTGTTAAAGATTTTTGTGTTTTGATTGTCTGATTGTGATTATTATTATCATTATATGCATAGTTTCCCCTACCTGGATATGAGGTTAGGTAGATTTCTAAGCCTTGGATAATTTGTGTGCGAGAATAGATTCTGAGAATGTGGATTAAGTTTGGATAAGCTATTCGAGGATTTGGTGTATGATTGGAATCTTGGTGAACACATGATAATAAACAGTATGTTACTTGCTTTTGGGAATCGAAAGGTTTTAAATGTTTAACTGAAATAGAGGATTTAAGGATAAGGTTATGAGACTTTTGTAAATAATGTGACTGTCAGACGAAATTACTTTAATAACATAGGGCCCTATCTTCTAGTGAAAATGAATGCATACATATACGGAATCATATGCTACACCATGTAGGAGAATGCATTTCTAGGTGACGAATTTGGTAATAGCTTGGACTCGTTGAGACAAGGCACCAAACTGTGCAATGAAACCATAGTAGTTATAATTTTTGGTCGTTCTGTGAAGTGTATGCAGAACCGTGAGTATGCAATACATAGCTATGGTAAGATAACACGCCTCTCGGTGATGAAGTTGGCAATAGTTTGGACCTGTTGTTTTGAGGCATTAGAATGTACAGTGAAAGTCTAATGGCTGCAATATTGTTGTATGTTATGAGGTGTAAGTACCTATATGAATTGGTTACCTTACTCATGTGAGCCTTGGTAAACTGCAGGTAATTTATGACCATTGGTTAGTATTTTAGTATGCATTTATCTTAGGGATGAGCTTATAGTCATAAGTAAATTGTACAGCTAATGGGATCTCTAGTGTAGTATCAGCATAAGATATGAGAAGTCTATCATATTAGGGCTTGACTTAATCTGTTTAATATGCACGGGATTCGAAGTGGTGTAGGCTCTGCTCAGTGGGTTGTGTACTCGTTAACTTATCGTTCGTGAAGTTCTGGAAAAGTTAGAGCGAAGTGTTGGTTGGACAGGGTTTCAGTTCAGCATTACGATTTAAATATAAATAGTTGCGTTCAAGTATTCATGGAATAAGAATTTGGGTATGAAAGTTAGAGGTAGCTCAGCTATGATATGGTAGTTATCAGAGTGACTCAGTAGAAATGTAGTGCCTTGGCGTTATGGGATATCCGCGAGCAAATTTCGGGGACAAAATTTTTATAAGGGAGGAAGAATGTAATATTCGTATTTTTTTTCTTTTTCTTAGCGAGAATATTTTGAGCGCGTAAAAACTAATAATAATAATAATATATTTTTTTAGAAGCGGCAATATATGTAGAGATGTTCAGAAAAAAAAGAGTTAAGGGGTTCTTTTTGTAAATAGGTAAAAACACGAGGTCCATTGTACAATTTTATAAAATCTAATTTAGAGACTTTATCAGTTGGTTGACAACTCCTACTAGCTTAGGTGACTAAGCTAACTATATAGTTTTATAGTGGAGGATAAAGCCTTCGGGTGAAAGAAAGGGAAAGGAAAAAAAAGAGAGAGAGAAAGAAGCTGACCGAGAAAACAGAACCAAAAAAAACAGAGGAAAAAGAAGAAGCTCGGCTGTGGAGAAAAAACAAATCAGAGAAAAGAAGAAGTTTGAAGTGGTAATGCTCTTAGCCTTGTTTTTGCAAGTCAATGTGTGATTCTAGGGTTTAGTTGTGTTATAGTGTGTGCTATTCTTTCTCGGTGAATACACCATGTGAGTTGGTGATATATATATATATATATATATATATATATATATATATATATATATATATATATGTGTGTGTGTGTGTGTGTG